>MJUU01062274.1:106351-131313 GCA_002080025.1 Modiolus philippinarum
AGAAAACTTTGACGAAAATTTTTCATCCATAGAGTGGTATAATAAAAAGTTAAAGTATCGGCAAACAGGAAGTAGCGGCACGGCAAACCTGAAAATTGCTTACACGGTACAACTCGTCATCATAAAGCTTCAGACCAAATATGAAATCATTCCCACATGTAGAAGCCCAGAAAACTTTGACCAAAATTTTTTATCCATAGAGTGGTATAATAAAAAGTTAAAGTATCGGCAAACAGGAAGTAGTGGCATGGCAAACCTGAAAATTGCTTACATGTACACGGTACAACTCATCATCATAAAGCTTCAGACTAAATATGAAATCATTCCCACATGCAGAAGCCTAGAAAACTTGGACGAAACATTCTCATCCATAGAGTGGTATAATAAAAAGTTAAAGTATCGGCAAACAGGAAGTAGTGGCACGGCAAATCTGAAAATTGCTTACACGGTACAACTCATCAACATAAAGCTTCAGACCAAATATGAAATCCTTCCCACCTGTAGAGGCCAAGAAAACTTTGACGAGAAATTTTCATCCATAGAGTGGTATAATAAAAAGTTAAAGTATCGGCAAACAGGAAGTAGTGGCACAGCAAGCCAGAAATTCTTACACGGTACAACTCATCATCATAAAGCTTCAGACCAAATATGAAATCATTGCCATATGTAGAAGCCCAGAAAACTTTGACGAAAAATTTTCATCCATAGAGTGGTATAATAAAAAGTTAAAGTATCGGCAAACAGGAAGTAGTGGCACGGCAACCTGAAAATTGCTTACACGGTACAACTCATCATCATAAAGCTTCAGACTAAATATGAAATAATTCCCACATGTAGAAGCCAAAAAAATTTGACCAAAAATTTTCATCCATAGAGTGGTATAATAAAATATTAAAGTATCGGCAAACAGGAAGTAGTGGCACGGCAAACCTGAAAATTGCTTACACGGTACAAATAATCATCATAAAGCTTCAGACCAAATATGAAATCATTCCCACCTGTAAAAGGCCAGAAAACTTCGACCAAAAAAATTGTTGACGGACAGACGGACGGACGGACAAAGTGAAAACTATAGGGCACCCGCATCTCGATGCGGGGCCCTAATAACGTTTAATTATTTTATATATATATTTGATCAAATTATAACGTCAACATTAGTTTTCTTGCATTTTAAGGATGCACTTGAAACCAGCATGTAGAGCCAATGTCCCCCGGTAGTAACACAAGGTCTGGAAATAGAAATTAACTTTTCAACAAACTTTCGAAACAGAGCATACCATGAGGGATCATTGGAATAAATTTATGCAGCTTACAACTGTTTCTCGAGTACTCGAGTTCTAAAGACATAGAGTCCTCTAGCTGCTGAGTAAGAGCAGTTTTCTGAGATCATTGTGCATAAAAGATATTTTGAAACGAACTCGCTTCGAATTGCTTTGAATTGGTTCCATTCGCTCATCTGTCTTTGCTTAGTGGCAATGAAAATCAATTATCAAATTACTATTGTTTAAAATGATGAATTTAAACAAAAAGTGCTTTATTTTTAATGTTCTCTACACCAACATAAATCTTAACAAACAAATTATTATTTTCGATGACATCTTAAGGAGGCTCGCTCCTCATGTTTTGAGATTTCTCTCAGATTTTCGGAATTCTCTGGTTTTATCCATTCAAAAGTATTGTAATTTTTTGCCCATGGACCCCCTTATTTTTTTCACATAATTTCATTTTATACATCTTTATAAGCATTCTGTAAAAATTTCAATAAATTTTATTTATTCTGTCACATCCATTCGTGGTCAAACTTTGCTAATGTTATTCCTATGAAAAATCCGAGGAGTTCAGTTTCCCGCCAAATTTTCAATCACTTAAATCTCAAAAACGAGATCATCAACCTATCATTTTTTCGCTTTAATTTCTTCTTTTTTAATTTTCTAACAAAAATCACATGTATTTGAAATCCTATTCATTTTCAAATAGACTAGCGAACCCCCTTAAGAAATACATTTATGTAGTAAATTCCATGACCTCTAAATAAAAGT
Organism: Modiolus philippinarum; assembly: GCA_002080025.1. Lineage (NCBI taxonomy): Eukaryota > Metazoa > Mollusca > Bivalvia > Mytilida > Modiolidae > Modiolus > Modiolus philippinarum. Next base: position 108,391 of record MJUU01062274.1, read on the forward strand.
GTATTTTCTTTTATGATCTCTACGGCTCACAAACCAACCAAAAAAAAATAATAAACGAAATACGGTATGACTATCGTCAGGACACACCTTAACTGATCTCAATATTATAGTTGTTGTTATCTCCGAACGAAATAAGAATTTCTGTATTACATAATATGTTACAGATGCTTTACTGTTATATAACCTTTGAATTTAAATGAGGATTATCATTTTTATCGCATGACATAGTTTTTGAGATGTCGGGCGAAGCATTTGTTTATATCTACAACAACTGGCCATGCTTATTTCATCAAACTGAAATATGAGAAGAGATTTTTTTCCCAAGAGAATTATACCAGTGTCTTCATCACGGTCATAAAAACATCTCCATTGTGCAACATCTGAATACATGAGCACATGAGTACACTCTTTGGTCTTAGAAATATTTGTTTTCCAATGGCCAGTTTCAGGACTCAAATGGAATGAAAATAATATGACAGTATTAAAGTCATATTCAAGACAAATTATGATATGTCAACACAAGATTGCAACTGAAGAACAAGTGAAAACTGGTTAATTTTTTGTACTCGTCGAATTAACTTATTAATTAATTAATTAATTCATATTTATAGATTATTACATGGCAGTTTTCATATCACCCCAGTTATTTTTGGTAAATCTGCCTATAAACCATACTTTTTATATGTTTTAGCTAAAACAATCGAGTGCTGTTTTTTCTTTCATATTTCGGTAAATAAACGGAAAGTCTCAACTACAGGGATTTTTTAAAAAAAATCCACTTAGCAACCCAATTGTTTTAATAAGTGTAAGATAAATGAAAACTTATGGATTGTAAAAAATTTCGATTCCAAGTTTGGTAAAATTTCTCGAAACTGTAAAAAATTTAATCAAGCCGCAGAACATTTTGAATTTATCTAATGAAAACTAATTTTTCGGCCATTTGATTGCAAACAAAATATGGATTAAATTTGATGAATTTTGTGAAATTCTTAAACACAGAGTATATTTAAAATTCGACCAAGCAACAATACTTTTTGGAAAATACATGTATTTAATTTGAAATTGTCATTTTCAATAAATAACTATTCGAATTTTGTTAACTTTTCTAAAGCTATCAAAAGAGATGGCTTTTTTTGAAATTTACTTTGCAACCACACAGTCTGAATACATTTTTGTGAAATAATTATTTCCCATTATTTTGATTGCAAATATGTATATGTTTAAATTGACAAGTGCGGGGATAGCTGACATTTCCATTTATTTCGAATTCAAGGTCCGTTGAATGGGGTCTTCCATTGTGCAGATTTATAATATAATTTAAGGCTGTTAACTGGTCATGTTTTAGTTATTTTTGATAGATTTTTTTAACTTCTATGTTTCATCGATTTAAAAGTACCATACATGTTTTGCCCATGCACGAACCCTTATTTTTTTTACAGTTTCATTTAATATGATTTTTTAACATTATTTATATTGTAACACTCATTCACAGTAAACTTTTCTTATGAAAAACCTTGTACAATTCTGCTTAATTCAGTTTCCCAACATAGTTTTAATCACTTATTAACCCAGTCTTTCTTTTGAAATGCCCCTAAGAAGTCAGGACAATTGCGGTCGACAACATTTCTGGTGGTTTCCGCCTGATTTGTCTTTTTGTCTCATTGAATTCGGCTCTTGACAAGTCTATTCTATTTTATTATCACCCCATCTATATCTCAGTTAAGATCAGTCACCTGAAAGCTTTTTGACTTAAGTATTTCTTTTTTATTTTTACATTTATCTGAAATCATGTTTATTTTAAAATTGAGTGCAGTGAACATTCCTAAATAGTAAAATGCCGTTGTTGCTCTCGATTACATAATTTTGTTTTTTTAAATGCATTTCTGTTATATAATTTTCACTATAATCCGATTATTTTGAGAAAATTTGCTTCAAGATAATGGAATGTTAGATTCATTGCAGTACAAACTTTTATGAGATGTCGAGTGGCCCATACATTTTGTTGATGTATGTAATTTTTTCTTAGTTTTGGACATTCAAAATGCTTTTATGAGATGTCGAGTGGCCCATACATTTTGTTGATGTATGTAATTTTTTCTTAGTTTTGGACATTCAAAATGCTATTTGCATTGTGTTGATTTGCTGTATTCTAAAAGCCTCTTAAGTTTATTGCAACGAACAATGTAAAGTAGCTAATATTTATTGTAATGTTTATAATTGTTGAATTATTAACAAATAATATAGTTAAATGAAGATTTTTTTATATATCATCAGGGCATCTGTCATCAAATATATTTCGAAAAAAAAAAAACAAAAACAAAATTGAACGCTCTAATTATATTATCAAATATAAACTTAATTGCACGACAAACACCAAAATCATTTACGGAAGGATCAAGTTAGAAGTGGGTTTCCATAAAAACCTAATTGTAAATTGTAAACATTGCAATACCGAAATTTCTGTAAATTTAAAATCATGCAGATGGCCATTCCTTCAAATTACGTCTTTTTAGCTCACCTGACCCAAAGGGTCAGTGTGTTTGGGTCAGTGTGAGATATTGCCATCACTTGGGGTCCGTCATCCGTCCGTCCGTTAAACTTTTCACATTTTTATCTTCTCCTCTGAAACCACTGAAGCAAATTTAACCAAACTTTACAGGAATGTGTACTAAAAGTCCTTAACAAAGATTGATCATTTCGTTCCGATCCGATAAAAAACATGACCGCCAGCGTGGAACTTGGGTTTAACATTGGACCCTATTGGAAAATCACATTTCCATCTTCTCCTCCGAAACCACTGAAGCAAATTCAACCAAACTTTACAGGAATGATGTACTAAAGGTCTTTAAGAAAGTTTGCTCATTTTGTTTAGATCTGATGAAGAACATGGCTGCCAACTTGGAACTTAGGTTTAACATTGGACTCTGTGGGAAAAATCACATTTTCATCTTCTCCTCCGAATTCAAACACAATTTACAGGAATGATGTACTAAAGGTTCTTAACAAAAATCGCTCATTTCATTCCTATCCGATAAAAAACATGGCCGCCAGCGAGGAACATAGTTTAACATAGGACATATGGGAAATCACATTTCCATCTTCTCCTCTGATACCACTTAAGCAAATTTAACCAAACTTGATAGGAATGGTTAACTAAAGGTCATTAACAAAGATTGCTCCTTTCGTTCCGATCCGATAAAAAAAAACATTGCAGCCAGCACGGAACATGCACATGTAGTTTAACATTGGACCGTATGGGAAAATCACATTTTCATCTTCTCCTCTAAAACAGCTGAAGCGAATTCATCGAAACTTTACAGAAATGATGTTCTTAAGGTCCTTAACAAAGATTGCTCATTTCGTTCCGTTCCGATAAAAAACATGGCCGCCAGCGTGGAACTTAGGTCTAAAATTGGACCCTATGGGAAAAATCACATTTTCATCTTCTCCTCTGAAACTGCTGGAGCAAATTCAAGCAAACTCTACAGGAATAAACTACTAAAGGTCCTAAACAAAGATTGGTCATTTCTTTACTATATGATAGAAAACATGGCCGCCAGCACGGAACACAGTTTAACATGGGCACTATTAGGAAAATTACATTTTCATCTACTCCTCTGAAAAAAAACTGAATCAATTTCAACAAAACTTTTCAGGAATGATGTTCTAATATCCATATCAAAGATTTTTCATTTCATTCTGATCCAATAAAAAAATTGGCTTCCAGCACGGATTATAGTTTAACATTGGACCATATGGGAAAAATCACATTTTCATCTTCTCCTCTGAAACCACTGAAGCAAATTCAACCAAATTTTACAGGAATGGTGTACTAAATGTCCTTAACAAAGATTGTTCATTTTTTTTTCAGATCCGACAAAAAAAAAACATGGCTGCCAGTGAGAACTTAGTTTAACATTGGACCCTATGGAAAAAATCTCATTTTCATCTTCTCCTCTGAAACTGCTGAAGCAAATTCAACCAAACTTAACAGGAATGATGTACTAAAGGTTCTTAACAAAGATTGCTTCTATCGTTACTATCCGATCGAAAGCATGGCCGCCAGCACAGAACATAGTTTAACATTGGAACCTATGGGAAATTCACATTTTCATCTTCTCCTCTGAAACCACTGAAGCAAATTAAACCAGACTTAATAGGAATGATATACGGAAGGTCCTTTACAAAAATTGCTCATGTCATTTCCATTCAACAAAAAACATGGCCTCCAGTGTAGAACCTAGTTTATTATTGGAGCCCGGTATGAGAAAACCATTGTTTTCATCATCTTCTTGAAACTATTCAAGCAAATTTAACTAAATGTATAGAAGGCCCTTTGCAAAAAATACTCATTTCAATAGAATCAGACAAAAAACATGTGCTAATGGAGAACATAGCTAAATATAGACATTGGTAAAAAAAAAACATCATTTTTGGTCATGATGGCATAGAAGCATTTTGTCGGGTGAGCGATACAGGCTCAGTCTCTGAGCCTCTAGTTAGTTCATAATACCATTCGAAATGTTCTACAATTTAAGTAAAAATCAGTTTTGGGCCAGTTCCAAAGTACTGACTATTTGGTTGGTGAATGCCTTCGGGGAATAACAGTCCACCAAGATTATCGACCAAAGGAATTAACACGAAGAAAACATTACAATCTAAACATTACCTTGAATGTGTAGAGATCATCATATGAATATTTTACTAACTAGTTTAACAATTTACTGTTCTGTAGTTTATATAAATGTTTTTACATAACAATCTTCCAGATCCCTCTTTGTATAACCCAAGAGACGGGTTAAATTTAAATTTTGCAGGCATTGCTTTATTGACAAGAAAGGTTATTGATGTATTCAGACATACGAGTGTTTTATGTTTTATGTACACTGAATTGAAGTGATCTATATTGCATATATTTTCTTTTCTCTTTTCTGGATGAGAGTATTCCTTCTTCTCTTCATCTTTATGCATCATGGGTGGTTTCGCTTTTTTCTTTCCTTTATTTCTATGCATTTTGGAAGGAATAATATTTTTTTTAGAAAGGAAATATTTATCGGCGTTTGTTACGGCTTGGTCGAACATTTTGACAAAAAATGCTATGTATGTGTTATGTTGTATTTTATTTGTTTATATTTATTATGTATATTAATATATTTATATTTAAAAAAATAAACACGATTTTTACTGCCAATACAAGTTAAAACCTCTAAAACCTCTATTTTTATCTAAAAAAAGAAACCTCTATTTTTATCTAAAAAATGCTTTCCTTTTCGAACACCTGAAGCTAATCAAATTGTTTTAGTTTCTGGCCTTTTGGGCCATTGCCATCAACGTCAATTTGTCGTAAACTTTTTGAAAAACTATTGAAACCACTGAGCCAATTTCAACCACACTTGGACTGAATCGTTTCCAGGATACACAGATTCAAAACGTGTATGGGGAGCCCGAGGAACAACCAACACGCTTGTCGGTACTAAGAGCAAGGTTAAAATGACATTTGGGCAAATAACTCATTTAAGATTAAAGTATCAAGAATCTGACAAAATAAATAGGTCATTAAGACAATATCTGTCTACCCATCTGATAATCCATTTCAGAGTTATTGCCCTGTTTTCATGAAATATTTCGAATTCTAATATTTTTATTAGATAAAATGTATTACAGATAGAGGTCAAGTATAAAAAACATAAATGTTTAGCATATACAACTAGTATTTAATTTTGAAAAAAAAACCCTAGATACCTATATATTTTTCTTTCCTTTATTTCTATGCATTTTGGAAGGAATAATATTTTTTTTAGAAAGGAAATATTTATCGGCGTTCGTTACGGCTTGGTCGAACATTTTGACAAAAAATGCTATGTATGTATTATGTTGTATTTTATTTGTTTATATTTATTATGTATATTAATATATTTATATTTATATGTAAAAAAATAAACATGATTTTTACTGCCAATACAAGTTAAAACCTCTAAAACCTCTATTTTTATCTAAAAAATGCTTTCCTTTTCGAACACCTAAAGCTTATCAAATTGTTTTATTTCTGGCCATTTGGGCCATTGCCATCAACGTCAATTTGTCGTAAACTTTTTGAAAAACTATTGACACCACTGAGCCAATGTCAACCACACTTGAACTCAATCGTTTCCAGGATATATAGATTAAAAACGTGTACGGGGAGCCCGAGGAACAACCAACACGCCTGTCGGTACTAAGAGCAGGGTTAAAATGTCATTTGGGCAAATAACTCATTTAAGATTAAAGTATCAAGAATCTGACAAAATAAATAGGTCATTAAGACAATATCTGTCTACCCATCTGATAATCCATTTCAGAGTTATTGCCCTGTTTTCATGAAATTTTTTGAATTCTAATATTTTTTATTAGATAAAATGTATTACAGATAGAGGTTAAGTATAAAAAACAAAAATGTTTAGCATATACAACTAGTATTAAATTATAAAAAAAAACTCTAAATACCTATATATTTTCTTTCCTTTATTTCTATGCATTTTGGAAGGAATAATATTTTTTTTTAGAAAGGAAATATTTATCGGCGTTTGTTACGGATTGGTTGAACATTTTGACAAAAAATGCTATGTATGTGTTATGTTGTATTTTATTTGTTTATATTTATTATGTATATTAATATATTTATATTTATATGTAAAAAAATAAACACGATTTTTACTGCCAATACAAGTTAAAACCCCTAAAACCTCTATTTTTATCTAAAAAAAGAAATCTCTATTTTTATCTAAAAAATGCTTTCCTTTTCGAACACCTGAAGCTAATCAAATTGTTTTAGTTTCTGGCCATTTGGGCCATTGCCATCAACGTCAATTTGTCGTAAACTTTTTGAAAAACTATTGAAACCACTGAGCCAATTTCAACCACACTTGGACTGAATCGTTTCCAGGATACACATATTCAAAAGGTGTACGGGGAGCCCGAAGAACAACCAACACGCTTGTCGGTGCTAAGAGCAGGGTTAAAATGTCATTTGGGCAAATAACTCATTTAAGATTAAAGTATCAAGAATCTGACAAAATAAATAGGTCATTAAGACAATATCTGTCTACCCATCTGATAATCCATTTCAGAGTTATTGCCCTGTTTTCATGAAATTTTTCGAATTCTAATATTTTTTATTAGATAAAATGTATTACAGATAGAGGTCAAGTATAAAAAAACATAAATGTTTAGCATATACAACTAGTATTTATTTTTGAAAAAAAACTCTAAATACCTATATATTTTTCTTTCCTTTATTTCTATGCATTGGAAGGAATAATATTTTTTTTAGAAAGGAAATATTTATCGGCGTTTGTTACGGCTTGGTCGAACATTTTGACAAAAAATGCTATGTATGTATTATGTTGTATTTTATTTGTTTATATTTATTATGTATATTAATATATTTATATTTAAAAAATAAACATGATTTTTACTGTCAATACAAGTTAAAACCCTTAAAACCTCTATTTTTATCTAAAAAAACCTCTATTTTTATCTAAAAAATGCTTTCCTTTTCGAACACCTGAAGCTAATCAAATTGTTTTAGTTTTCATGAAATTTTTCGAATTCTAATATTTTTTATTAGATAAAATGTATTACAGATAGATGTCAAGTATAAAAAACAAAAATGTTTAGTATATACAACTAATATTTGATTTTGAAAAAAACTCTAAATACCTATATAGAATTTACCTGCCTTTATTGGTCAAATTTTTCTTGCTTTTATACATTTTGTTTCATTTGTCAAAAGCTAGGAAAAAAGGTAGGTAAGTGCTTTCAGAGATTTTTTTAAGTTTGCGACGGACGCCAATAAAGATTAGAGATAGAGGTAAGGTTTTTGTTAAAATGTTCAGGGTGTCAAGGACTACATTTCACTTTCATGGTTGAAGTTGTAAGACCTGTAAGCACCTCACCGAAGATTGCCGCAAATGGAATTCACCTTCATTTGTGTCACTGCTGCACTATCAGGGAGTTCGCGGGAAAACTGGTAATTCATGCATGTTCAAAAATTGTTCCTTGTGCGTGAATTTTCCCGGTATCACGACGTCACTGAACAAAACCTGATAGTGCAGTGGTGACACCTGATGGGTTAAAATATGGAAGGTGCATTCCATTGGAAACTTAGTTCAATATTGAACTATAAGGTTAATATTCCCCTCTGATAGTTAAAATTAAACTTGGTCACAATGATCTTTGGGTTGCCCTTAAAACTTTGTATAACTACGCACAATCAAGATCTCCTCTGACACTACTTGGTCAATTGAAACCATACATCTTCCTGTGCGAGAGATATATGCTCTTTATATATTTCAGTTATTGTGTACTTGTTCGTGAGAGAATTTCTCATATGGATATACTTTCATACTTTCAGTTTTTGGCATTTATTTTTGTAATTTTGAAATATAATTCTGACCACCTGTTTAGAGTGCCAACATCTAGCTATTTAAAAAGCCAAGTTTTCTTACAATCGACCTGATGAGTGCCCTATGTTTGTGTTTATGTTGTAATCGTCCACTAGCTTAAGACACTAGTGCTTTTGCCGGGCAACGTATTATTAGAGTGATTGTGAGAGCACTTTTTCAGTTTAATTAATTGTTTGTTCGTCTGTTGTCCCGCATCCATGACCAGAAAAGACACGGAGGTAGCGTTGTTCGACAATTAGCAAAGAATTCCACACAAACCGTTGCTTGGGGTTTTCTTGGACTTACTATGAGGTATGAGCAAAGCTAACTGTTGAATGAATCATGGTGACTTCAAGATGAAGACCAACTATAAAAGCGTTGTTTCTTTGATTGTTTTTTACCATGTATTTGTGGAGACTGTCTTGTGTGCATCTACACCATATCACCATCGAAACATCGTCACAATTGTCCTTAGTTCACACCTTTTAAAATGTGTCTAACAAGTACAAATTATATCTGAGATGAACACCAATAGGGAACATATTTTTACCATTTGACTTATGGAAAACACATTCAAACATCTCTTTAAGCCACAGAGTCAATGAAAACAATCAGATTCGTATTTTTGAGTCAATTAAAAATACTCTGACAAGTCGGTATCCGCCCTAGATGGTGACAAGCGGGGAATTTAGTTTTACAGTTGTTATTGGACCCTAAGGGGAAACAAATTCAAAGAACTTCTCATCTAAAACAACTGCGACAAACAAAACCAAACTTGGTCACAAATAATACGGCAATCACAAATAAAACATTTAAAACTTAAGCACTCACAATATGGACGCTGATAAAAACCGAGAGTGACACACTTTGCTTTGGTAAATTTAAAATTCCGTACTAGTTAATTTTGCTATCATTTTCTAGTTATTCTGCTTCCTCGTTTATTAGCGTTGATCAAGATAATCTCGCCTTGAATATCCAACATGTAACGATTGGGTCACACTGTGCCTTGCTTTTAGGGAGAGGAGTTTTCCGAACATACGTCAACAAAATACGGACTTGATTAAAACTCCTCAAGAGGTCCATATGAAAATAGGAGCTTTTTAACATGTGGTTTTTAAATGATTTTGTTCGGTTGTAATGTTTTGGTCAGATTATCGGACTCTTATTCATTAAAATTTTGGCCACCAAGCCCCTAATAGTTTAATTCCCATACATATATACAGTACTTCTTAATACACATGCTACCAAATTGCATCAAATTATTATTTTGTCACATTCATTCGTGTAAAATTTTGCTTATATAACCTACATGCATGAAACATTCAGAGGACTTCACTATTTTGCCAAATTTTTGATCATTTGAACTTAAAAAATGAGATCATCAACATCGCATAAATTAACAGGTGCTGTTAACAGAGCAGGACATGCTTACCCTTCCGGAGCACCTGATGTCACTTTCAGTTTCACTGGAGTTCACACAGTGAGTGCCTTTGTTCTGAATGTTGTAATTTCTGCTTCTGTGCTTTGTATCTGTCTAACGTCATTGTTTTTTGGTGTCTAACGTCATTGTTTTCTGTGTTCTCGTTTTTGCGCTGTCTTCGGACTTCGACTTTTGTGAATTTCACCCCTTTGTTCCTTCGGTATTCTACTGCCGTTGTTTGTTATTTCTTTTTTTTAAATTTTCTAACAAAAATCTGAAATCACCTTTACGAACATCCTTTAAGGCTGAAATACTATGGTTGTTCTTTATTACATAATGTTGTTTGCGGAGACGCTTTTCTGTTACATAATTTTAAGTACAATCCGATTATTTTTAACTAAAATTGGGATGATAGTTGCATTCCATTACAAACTTTTATGAGTTGTCGAGTGGCCCATACATGTTAGTGATGCATGTAGTTTTTTTTCTTATTTAAGGACATTCAAAATGCTATTTGCATTGTGTTGGATCGGTATTCTAAAAGCCTCTTAATTTAATTGCATCGATCAATTTGGAGCAACTACAATTTATTGTTATGTTGATTATTGTTAGATCATTAAAAAATAATATCTTAAATTTAAGATTTTAATTTCATTGCAATATGCCCCATCAAATATAATTCGAAATAACACAAACTGAATGTTATCGACTTTATTATCAAATGTAACCTAAATTGCCTGACAAACACCAAAATCTTTTACGATAGAATCAATTTTAGAAAGAGATTGTTCCCAGAGTAACCAGTATATACTTTAGAAATTGTTTATTCTATTAAACAAACATGCTAGCGTTAGAATTGTGATACTTGGATCTTGACTTGGAACAGGATTTCAACAGAAATGATAGGTTAAAGCGAGTTTATGTTGCGCTAAACATCTCCTTTTGTTGTGGTAGTGACTGGTAGCAACTCAATATTAACTGCTATTTGAAATTAACAACGAAAGAAATATTTATCCGAGTATTAAGTAAAAAGTCTTGAATCACAAAGTTTTGACCTTATACAAAAAGGGCAAGCACAATTAAAGCACTTTAGATATCATATGTCTTATACTAAATACCGAAGTTACTGTGAAGTGAGACTTAAATTGTTGAAAATCTTAGGTGAAGAACGTATTTTGATATTTTTGATATTGCAATTAAATATTTTAAGTGTCAATCCAATTTTACATGCATTTTGACGAGACTGTCAAAATCTTGACCTTTGATACTTTACACTTTATCAGTTAAAAAATTACATTTCTCAAATTCAGACAATCTGATAAAATCCAGTTTAAGGAAACCGTCCAAAGTTTCTTTGTAAAAAATTGTCATTTTTCCATATTTATTTCATCATAACATCATCACTTATTTTTCATTTATTAAGAGCGAAGAAAAAAGATGTGAAGAGTTAAATAAGCAAACAATAAAGGTTACAAAGATAAAATCATGATGGTCTTTACCCTTAATTCGATCACAAACTACAATCGGACATTAGTAATTTCGTTTTTTATATGACAATTATTGATTAATTTTCTAAAACGTTCATCTCATACAAACTTNGGCTGGATGCATAGGTAACAAATGGTCTCGACATAGATGTGTAAAGTCATGAAAACCTGCATGTCAAAAACTTGCATGTTTTAACATACAGGTCTTGACATGCTGTGTAAAGGCCCCTTTACACAGCATGTTTTGCCATGCATGTTTAAACTTGTATGTCTAAAACATGCTGTGTAAAGGGGCTTTAACTGTACCTTTTCTAAAACGTTCATCTCATACAAACTTAAACCACCATGATGAAAATATAGTAGAATTTCATATAGTTGATTTATAATAATTAGCAACATTTATGCCCTGAGTATTCAAAAAGTTAATTTTCAAGAAAAAAAATCATCTTTTATTATGGGGAGGTAATTATAGAGGAATATTCTAACATGGCTCTAGTTAATCGTCAACTAGTATAATACTCGATAACCATATATTTTGCACATGCGCAAACGAGTAAACGGGATGAAAAACGATGTTTTTAATTTTGTTCAACGTAGTTTATGAAGGAAATAAAAGTTTTAAACAGTTTTTAACTAAATCATGCCATTCAGACACGTAAATGTGTATATTTTTGCTTTTGATTTGAATTTGGAACTTGCATCTGTTTGAAAACGTCAGATTGTATATTGTGACGTCATAGACACCGACAGCAATGGAGGCGAAAAAATCCACCTTCTCGTACGTCGCTTCAGAATGGAAATTTCCATTTTCTGTCATATTAGAATCGAAATAATTCATTGCAGGTATAAGGTTATTGTCAATTAACCATGGGCTAGACCTGTATATTCGTACATTTAACTCCTCGCTAACGCTCTGGATTAAATATAAAGGCCCAACCAATGGTTAAATTTGTAGTATGAAAACAAAATACCGAAGTTTCTGCATATGCGCATTATGCCTCATCAGTGCAGATAAAACCTAAACATTAGTGAGTCCATTAACCGAAAACATGTAAAAGCTGATAGAGAACAAATAACCAAAAGGGATCTAAATAGAAAAGACAAAGTTCAGCTAAGGGCAGAGTTATGCATTACGGATATACTCCTTAGTTTAAAACAAAAGTTTGTAAAATTTAGATATTGCAAGTTTGAATAAATTGGTTTTCGGGTCAGCACCGGAGTACTGACTACTGGGTTGGTGAATACCCTCGGGGAGTAACAGCCCACCAGCAGAGGCATCGGCTGGAGCCGATGATTGAATGATGGAAATGGAATGAAATGTTGTTTTAGCTTACTTTAAGGTAGATCGACACTAATACACGGCGCATTCGATTGGCGCATTTGTGTAACACGAATCGGATGCGGAATTGACTTGATTTTCAAGCCGGAATAATCCTGTATTGGCCTATTCCTTGTGACGTCAGAATAGATTGACATACACTTTCCCGCNGGGGGGGTACATATGGACTGTACAGGTAGGTCTGATTTGGCTGAATGTCAGAATGTTAAAGAAAATTTTTGTTCAGCTTTTTGACGGCAATGTTTTTGGTATCGGAGATAAATTTGAATTGTTTGTTGCATGAGTGCTGTCGTCTGCATGTCTGCATGACTCCTCCATGTTATTTCATAAACAAACGCCTATGAATAGTGTCAATTTCAGGAATGTCAACCATGAAATCTATACCTTGAAAATTACATGATTAACCAATCAAATACCAGGATTAATGACATATTAGAATATGATATATATTATAGATACGAGATACAGGTTATCCAGCAGTCCGCCCATTTATGATTTATTCAGACAATATTGTATATTTCATTTAATAACATCATTGCTTCCGGTGAATTATTCTTGATAAAAGACAATTTCCGAAGTAATTAATCTGGCATTCAGTTAGGTGGTTCACTGATCAGATTTTCCCCGCACAATGTGAAACAGTAGTTTTATTATCATTAAAGGAGTCTGTGTAAGACTTATCTGTCTAAGTTATTTCCTCTTTATATTGTTCCTTATTGTCAGCAATAATTTCCCACAGACAATACTCCAATAACAATGAAATCATAGCAGTATTTACAGTGTCCGTTAAAGACATCTTTATCACTTCGTAATGTTTTTATTTAATTACTTTCATAAATGCATTTATATTTAGCAGTTGTCAGATGAATTATTTAGAGTCCTTTTTAAGCATTCTCTTGACGAAAAATAAAATTACTTACAATCCTTAATGAGATCACCTTTCAAGGCGTCAATCGTTTTTGGAACTTAATTTGTTACACGGACTAAACTTGTTTTTAAAAAATCATTGTACCGTATGGTATGTGGATATTAAAACAATTGCATTTACGAATGTTGTCTATGGAAAGTTATTCATTCTTATCTATTTCTAGTGAGGTGTAACACCATTAATTCAGTGCCCAATATCGTCAATGTTCAATTGCCTTCGTAGCCTTTTAATGTAAAGTTGAGAAAAAATGACAAATGTCTCATCTTAGAGACACATTTTTCGGTTACCTCTGATAAAAATTATCCGGCCTAAACTGCAATATAACAAAAATAGTAATGGAGCATTACATCACACTCCGCCACGTTTCACAAAATTTCGCAGTATCAAGGGGCATAACCCTAGAACCCCTTGGATATCCGAGCCCATATTCGGACTCGACTTGAGATTTGTGGCGAATAAGTTACATACCAAGTTTGAAGTCTTTACGTTATTGCGTTTACAAGTTATCATTCGGAAACCTTCGGGGGACGGACAGGCGGACAGACAGACGGACGGACGGATACACGACGGAGGGTATCACATAATACCACGCCACTACGTGTGGACAGTCATGGGATAGGTAATTCCTCTCGTTTTTTTTCATTGATAAATACATTCCCTTCAGTTTTGGTATGATATTTAATTGTCAAAGAAATCTTATAAATTCAGACTCGTATAAATCGTATGAATTACGTAGATATCATTTACCCACAAGAACTTAAATAAAGCTAACAATGATTCCATATACTGCCCTTTCCTTGATCTAACAATCATTATTGACTCCGGTAAAATAAATATTAAAATATATGATAAAAGGATGATTTTGATTTCGCTATTACTAGTTTCCTTTTTCTTGACGGCGATATTCCTCTAGCTCCATCCTACGGGGTGTATATTTCTCAAATAGTAAGGTTTGTTCAACTCTTCACGATTTTAATGAACGTAACCTTACTATCACAGCCAAACTTTTACTACAGGGTTACAGGTTTCATTAGTTGTTCAAGCTAACAATGATTCAAAATACTGCCCTTTTCTTTATCTAACTACATGTATCATATTGACTCTGGTAAAATAAAAACTAAAATATATGATAAAGGGATGATTTTGATTTTACTATCACTAATCACCTTTTCTTGACGGCGACATTCCTCTAGTTCCATCCTACGGGGTGTGTATATTTCAACAAGAACAGTTTGTTCAACTCTTGACGTTTTTATATACCTAACCTTACTATCATAGCGAACTTGTACAGCAGGGTTACATATTTCATAAATTGTTGAATACATTTAAGAAGTTTTATAACAAGAGATATGAACATTTGATATCTCAATACGGCGTTACTCGCAAGCAAGCTTATTAATAAGGGCATTTCTAATCCTCGTTTTTACGGGAATATTATTAAAAATAACAGATACTGATTAAAAATCCAGAAAAGCTGAGACTTAACTCACAGCGTACCAGCAGATATTGCGGGGGAAAGCATATATGCTTAGGGGGGATTTTTGGCAATTTTTGCATGGTTGTCTGGGGAAAAGGTAAGTTTGCACATTATCCAAACACAGTAATGTAAAAATGTTATATACCACGGAACCCAGCAATATATAGGCTACACGATGGTCGACACAAAAAAAGATCCACACACTATAGTTTCTCCGATCACATCGACATAATTTCAAACTCTCAGGTAAAAAACGATATTTTCTAAAATTTTACATTTCCAACATTTATATGAATGGTTTTACTTGTTCATAAAAAATTAAAAATGCAATTTCACCAAGACTTTGTCACTCAAAAATATGTGATATCGGCGATGCTCGAATACTAGTATTTTACATTTTTTTGTATGTGTGACGGGGGGGGGGGGGNGGGGGGTCATATATCTTAGCGGGGGGAAAGCGATGGTTATAGATTTTGCTTTCTTCCTAGTAATAATACGATTTCGTGACATATTTTGCTGCGTCTTTAATGCTTAAACCTTTTTTCAAACGTGCATTGGCTTCATTTGTCGCTTGTGGCAAAGAATTAACCGATAATTTCGTCAGAGGTATACAGCTTAAAAAATCTAAGTCGTGTATAAAAGTTGTGAGTTTTATTTTTCTTCCGTTGTGCGACAGTATTTTACCAGCAAACAAAGCTCCTTGAGATCGCCGGTACTTTAGTGGCGAGCACCCCTTGACCAATCTTTGAAAATGACATATTGTCTTTTTCTCTCCTTTATTTCAAGATTGTGGTTATGGAGTTAGTAGTCTAACTGTTTAAGGTTTTATTCGTATGTTTGTTATGCTATAGGGAAACGGGAAATAAAAAGAAGTTTTGGTACCTATAAACCGCTTTAACCCTACCACTGGTGTTGCCAAGTCCGGCTGTCCCGAGTTCCTATCGTTGTTTATGTTTCTTATTTGTTTTTTTCCTTTGTAGTTCTCTGGTAAATTGTGGTATGTGATTGTAATTTTCAGCCATCGAAGATTTTTCCTGTTATACATTTTTATTTAATCAAAAGAATCTTTTCAATTCGAACCATATCAATAAATGAACATATTTATTATGCAGTACTTCTACCACTTCCATGGAACTATGCTGTCTCAAATAAGGACAATATTTACCAGACTGAGTTTTGAATTAAATCTGTTACACCAACAGGTCGTTTCAATAAGCTCCTTATTTGATGGGTGCCACGCGTGGAGCAGATCATGCTTATCCTTCCGGAGCACCTGATGATACCTCAGTTTTTATAGGGGTTCACACTGCTAGTGCTTTAGTTTTGTTGCGTTCTTGTTTATTTTTGTTTATTTGTTTTGTCTTTGTCATACTGTCTCAGATTGTTGCTGTGAGTTGCCGTGATGTTGGATTTATGATTTTAGAATTTCCCCTTTCCTTTTCTTGCTTTGGTATTCGTTTGCCGATGTATTGAAACGCTTGTTTCTTGGATTATTAGAAATTAAAAGCTTTCGTTTTGATTCTTAATGAACATTTTTTATGCATTTGAATTGTTAGAAAATTATATTTACCAATCAGATACCCAAGAGATCTTTTAACACCTTTGTGACGGGTACTTACCATTTTTGAGCACCAGATACCTTCATTTGGGGGTTGGTTGGTTATGGTGTTCATTCCTTTTTTATTGCTTTATCTTTGTTATGTTATTATTTGTTTTGCATCTGAATTGACGTATTTTTATTTTGTATTTGTATATGTCTCTGCCCGTTTTGATTTATATATGCAGATACATGTTGCTCATTCAATCAATTCGACATATCGCGACTCGTCCAACATCCACAAAAATGGAAGTCAGTGGTCTTTCATTGCTATGCATATATTGTTTTGTAAACAAAAAACCCTAAACGTACTAACCAGAGGCACAGATACTGTTCTATTGTTTATCCGAATGCTTAAAAATGCAAAGCTTAAATGAAAGTTGATATAAGAAATGGGGGGTAATAACAAACAGAGTTGTCAAAAGCCCAAGTCAATGGGACAAAAAGACAAATCGGGTGGAAACAACCGGAAAAATTTTCGATCGCAATAGGCATTCCAAAGGGAATGGTGGGTTAAACCGGTTTTATGGCATGCCAAACCTCCCATCCATTGCGATAGTGTCCAGTAGCAACTCTGCAGCAATTGCTATTGAAACAGTTGGCCGAAATGATCATCCCTGTACTAAGTAAAAATCAATACCTCTTTATTAGATAGACAAACTGCAAATGACTGTGGATATCACATACAGATGGGTGCTGACGTAACATTCAATCCAAGTGCACTCCAAAAGCGTTCCTCGCGTGCACTTCGTGTGCACTTGAAAGTGATTCCTTGGGTGCATTTTTTTTATTCTGATCATGATCTTTATCATTTTATGATCATGAACATGATAAATAATTTTGTCAAAATGATATATCAAGATCATGTTCATTTTAGCCATGATGATTTTACTGATAACACTTGAACATTTTTATGATCAAGACCGAAAAAGGCAGACAACAATAATTTATTCAAATGTGCCTTTGTTAAGCTATAAAAACTCAATATATACATATTTCTAGTAAAATAGAGAAAAATGCCTTGAATATGGGCAGACTTTCTTCCGCTTATAGAAATAAACATTTTACCGCCATCTTTGATAAGAAATGATCAAGGGTCCAGCAATGACAGTTTTATTTGATGATCATGATCATGATCAGGTTTTTAAAATACAACTATCAAGATCACGATCGTTGATCAAGATCATGATCAGAATAAAAAAAAATGCACCTCATGACGGTCTAGAGTGAACTTGTCACCGCTTTCAAGAACACTTGTAAAGTTAACTTGAAGTGGACTTCGTGGCCTTCGTGGCCTTCGTGGCAGCATTGGATTGCTCATAACGATTGGGCAGTTGAAAACACGTGATGTTAATATAAATAAATTAACTTTGAGCAAAAAGTATGAAAACTCGGCGACTTCATTCTCTTCTTAATTTATTTTTTATTATCATAAAAATTGAAACCAAAATGTCATTATAAATTATAGCGTTCCTTTCTTTTATTTATACATTTCCATGCTTACGTCACCTTATATTCTTAATAAATGTAGTTTTAAAAAAAAGTTCATGCAATACTTATTCGTCAGTGCTTAATTATTTCAATCGTCGCGACACAACATACAATGTATGTATTTTTCTAAAAATTACCTTATAACAAGGACTTATATCTAAATAAACATCCTTGCTTATAAGATTGGAATATTTTGCATTTAAGCCTTTTTCGTTTCTCACGATACCATAGAAAAAACGAATTATTTTGGTCATTTGTAAAGATTTAGTTTTAACCGCACAATGAAAAACCTGACTTTACAAACATTTATGGGCTTATTCGCAGTGACGTCACAACCTCGAAAATTTTACCTGTGGAGCCTTTTGGCTTGCAAGAAAATTAATTGGGGTTATAAAAATTGTCATTTTCAATTAACTTGTATGGTTTTGTTTTTAAAGGTAATTTGATAATTTCTTTTGATCTGAATTGAACACATTTTACAGTTTAACAGAATATAAAAATGTTCGATATTTGATTATTTTTATTTGATCTAATTGACGTGTCTACACGTATGTTTTTTAATTTTGGAGGGGGATATTATTTAGCATGTTTAATTTGTTCAATATATTGGTATAAAGACATTTATGTCGCACATGCTTATGAAAACAGAACACTGCGTGGAAATATATTTTATTACATCAACTATCGCAAAAATGCGATCTTGGAAAACCTCGTTTTCAGTAGTGATGCTCGCGACAGCTTTCAAGTGCACTTGAAGTTCACTAGTGAACGCCAAAATAGCTGTCATGGAATAGCTACCTATTCCAAGAGAGTGAACTTCGCGATAGCTAAGAGAACGCAAAGGGCACTTCAAAAGTGAACTTTAAGTTCACTTTAAGTGCACTTTTTGGAACGTTGCGTATGCACCCATGTGTAATACCTATTTCACTCCGAGTTTTTGAGGTGTATTCTACATAAACTTTCTGAAAAGTTTTAATGTAAAACACCGTGGATTATGTTCCGAATAGATTTGGCGAAAATTTCTTGTGAGTTTTCTCTCTAGAGACCAAAAATGTTTTTATCACATCGATCAGGCTTTGGTTCAATTGGCGAAAAACTTGAGGAACGACATTTCTACGTTTAGATTTAGAACGACGTTTAGATTTTATCTGCACTGAAGAGACATAAGTTGTCGAAATGCGCATATGCAGAAAATAAATTCACAGTAACTTCGGTATTTAGTTATTCTACAATCTCCATAGTTGAATTTCCAAATATTTGAAACTATCAGGAATCCTGGCGTTTAAACTTTTGAAAATGAAACTATCTCTAGTGTGGAAACGTCGTTTTCACTCGATGCAGTTGTGTATTCTATACTTGTCTGTCTTTTTAGAGTATTGATAATTGATTGATTAATATGTAGATGTAAAAATTACATAATTATTCCGGAAGTGATGATCACAGGTGTGCTCAAGTTCCCTAAATATACTCGTAAAATATTCAAATTTACACCTAGTGTGATTATTTTATAATTCACGATCTCACCAGTTTATGCGATCTCTGAATGCATTGCAATCTCAATAGCACTTCTGTAGTTGTCGGCCTTTGAAGTGTAACGCTTGTTGTACATATATTTCCGGCGTACATGGCGTAGCAGACACTTAGTTGTTTTCATTTGAAGATTGACGATTTTCAAATTAATTTGAGCATTATTATGTTTAAAGCGTAATGCCAATTCATTTTGAAAGTTTTCAGTCAAATATTCACACCATTAGGCTATCAAATAGCCTTGGCCTACATAAGGCAAGGAAAAGGAATATCTAATTTCAAGGTAAGACATATATCATTCATAGCATTTTCATCGTCGCAAAGCTCACTGGAGTTGTTACATGGGCATATTTTTGATAAATGATTGCATGAACATTTGTCAACAATTTACTGCCATCTTAATTTACGTTGTCATGACATCCGTGCTCCCCGTTTTCATCCGTGTCATAATACTTGAGGCCGGGGGTGCCTTTTGGCTTTTGCACATCGACACTATTCATTGTTTGCTATTAATCACAATGTTCATGCCTTCAGCACGACAATTTTATTGTTATCATAGCGGTCGTGCCTTTGGCACGTCTTTAAATTGACTCAGATACTTGGGGAAATGCGTTGCTACGGCAACCCGATGTTTGCCTAATGACGAACGCGTTGTCATGGGGAACCACACTTTCTTTGTTATTTATTCTTTATTTATGTTGGTAGTGGTCGCACGACAGTTGTATCAATTTGTTCATATTATTCGTGCGTTCGGCAAGACATTTTGACTTCAATAATCATTAATTTACACATACGAAACTGCCTGTCTCGTGTGATCACGCGTTGTCTCGTGTGATCTCGTGTTCGAAAATACAAAATACAGACGAGTTGTCTGTTTAGTTATACGGTCGTGCCTTCGGCACGAATCATACTGATAAATTGTTAATACTATTTATTTCATCATTTAGTAGCTTTTCTGGTGTGATCGCGCCTTCGGCGCGACTTGCGATTTCAGTTTGAAACCTCGTATACAGCTTTAGCTCTTCCCACTTCCGCTTCAGAACGAAACGTGTTTACAAGTACCAACCATCGTTCGCTTCGCTCACATTAGGTTGGTAAATAAACAAAGATAAATTAAGGACGTACGTGAGACAGCCAAAAGGAAATGTAAAGACGTAATTCAGGACTAAAAGCACCCATAGTATGAACACCCATGAAGAATGGGGGTGACATCAGGTGGCCTGGAAAAATTGAAGTCGCAAAAAAATCTCATCGTTTTACAAAAAAGTCTTTTCAGAGAAACCAAGAAGTACTGCAAAGTAGGTCATCATGTCATCCAGTATAAAAATAATCAGATGCAGTGTCTAGACAAATTTAGCATATAAAAGACTCCAGTAATATGTTTATATCAAAGAAGAGTGTCAGATCTTTAACCAAACTCTGTAAGACACAAGCAGACAATTATTATTGTAATTTTATATACCAATACTTCAAAAGATAATATTCTCCATATAAAATATTCTTAAAATGCAAACACAAATTATTTATAGCCATTACATTATCTATTATCTACTATCTTTCATCGCATTTTCAGACGATGTACATGTATGGTCTATGTATTTTCCAGAAATATCAAATTTGTCTGTAGTTGTTGTGAAAAAGATGCACATTTTAACCTGTTCCTCAAGCTTGTCAAATATTTTTTTTAACAACGTATATATATGTAATAAAAATCTGCGATCTCAAATTATTTCAGGCGATTTTTAAGTATACGATACAAAAACATCTTTTCATGTCATTTTTCAAATGACGTCATTCATCAGCTCAATGTCACATACCATCTCTCGAGCGTAACGGCTTTCGGGCTGTATGAAAAATGCAATGATGTTATACAGTTGCTGTCTTTCGTTGAGGTAGATGCGCAGGTGATCTTCGCGAAAACAGATATTCACCAAGCCGCATGCCGAGGTGAATATCTGTTATCTCAAAAGTCAATAACACTGCACATTTGTCGCAGCTAAAGACAGTAACTGTTTTGTTCTATTATCCGATAAATACATAAAAATAAATACAATGAAACAAAAGGTTCCTTCATTAAGAATAATAATATTGAATTTGCATTATATTTCATCAACACAGCCGTCTTCATCGGATGCAAAACAAAAATGTCATAAATGCATAATAATTCTATATTTATCATGTAATATACCATCCACGTAGAAGTTTCTACGGGTGTCTAAATAGCAACAAAAAAAAATGAAATATATACTGGAAAAATATTTAATGGATAAATGAAAAAAAAAAGTACTGTCAGAAGTTAACAGATTCTAGCTAATACTGAGTTATTGGGAATTTTGCATAATGCTCATATTGATAGAACTAACTATTTTCATTTTCAAAGGAAATTTTAGATCAAAATTATATGAAGTGAATGACACCCAAGGGTAAGATTTCCAGTATTGCACAAAGCTTGCTGAGTCCGAGATGATTGAAATCTTACCGGACGACTTTTCGTGTACTTTCATTGACAATTTTTCTTTAAATGATATAACAATTTTACAATACGTAGATTTAATCAACTTATGGCCACTTATGGGGCAGATGTAGACTACAGACCTTAAATGTGCAAACCCAATATTTGCCAGTAAACTGCACGTGATTTTTTTGTCTTACACTAGTGTAGGACAAGGAAATCCACATAGCTTAAATAGGAACTACTGCGTCTCAAAAGTAAGAAATTAAGAATCTAACACCAGGGGAAGTGCGAGACAGGACCCAAGGGTAAGATTTCCAGTCTCGGACCAAGCTTTCTGAATCAGAGATGATTGAAATTGTACCCGAGGGTGTCTGAGATTCTCCTGTCTCGCACTTCCACTGTTGTTTGATTTAATTTCTCACTGTATTCACCCCAAAACATACTTAAATACACACAAAAATATCTACCCTTTCGTCTGTTTACATAAGGAGTTATGTTCCTTTTTGTAACGTCATAACGTAAGGGAGAACCGAACCGTCAATCCAAAATGAACTAGAATACTGACAAAGTCAGAAAGGGCCCCGCCCCCTTGCGTGTCCCAAAACCTGATTGCGGAATTTCATGGAAATCATATAACAATTTTTGGGAAATAAACATAGATAACAAAATCCTAAGTTATTGTAAATATAGTTTCTGTATATGGCCGTTTTGACAACTTATGTCTCATCTGTTCAGATCAAATCAAAACATTGAAAAAATATATGAAGGTCATTTAAAGT
>MJUU01062274.1:132226-164055 GCA_002080025.1 Modiolus philippinarum
ACGAAAGGGAGCTTCTTTGGTCAATTTAAACTTTGAGTAAAAAAATCATAAAAATCTGTCAAAGCAATCTTGACTTATCGTACGACATCAGGCTGATTACTATAGGGCCCGCCATTTTCATGGCAGGGCCCTAATAATCTAAGGACAATGGCAACATCGGAAACAAAAAAAAGAACAAAGACACAACATGAGTATGGTACAGCAAAGAAAAATGAAGACACACACACATACACACACAGAGGATCAAAACGGACCCAATAAAAACCATGGGTGAGATCAGGTGCATTGGTAGAGTAAGTATCTTCTGCTTCCTATAAGACGCTCGCCGTGTTGAACATGCCAAATCCGTTAGAGGAAACAACAATTAAGCTTTAAATGGAGAGATCTGTTGTCATCTGGAAACAGATATCCCATAGAGGTCCACAAAATGGTGATGTCGACCGTAAAACTTCTGGAGGGATGACTTCAAGTTTGGGTAACATACCCTTGTTGAAGTAGGGTATTTGTGAGCAACCGGGCTCTATCAAGGAAGTCACTGTATCGAACACAGGCTCTTGAATCGCGAATGAGCTTGGGAGATGTAAACTCCATATGCCGGCGCTGTTTGGATGTTGCTACAAAGAAAAGGGAAGTTTACTATTGGAAAGGTGAAGTCATCACGTTTGTCATACAGCTTAGTTTGAAGTCTACCTCTGTTGTCAATTCCAGGATGAAGGTCAAGGAACGAGGCTGCTGTGGAAGTGTCTATGGTATCCTTAATTTCGAGCTCTTTTGGATAGATCAGATGAGGTAAATCTTGTTTAGGGACAAAATATCATCTATGTAACTGAAGCTAAAATTGAAGGATTTGGCCAGTTTTTTATCTTTATTTTGAAGAAGCCCTTCGATGAATTCAGCTTCATAAGAGTGGAGAAACAGATCGGCTAGGAGAGGCGCACAGGAATTCCGATAGTCTGTTGAAAAACAAGTTCTCCAATCTGGACAAATATATTGTCGATCAGAAACTCTAGAATTTTAATCATTTCTTCCTCTGTATATTTTTTCTCCGATTCGGAGTCATTTTTCACAAAGTAGGCTTCTTCTCTACCTACAACAATGTACCTTTATCTTCGGTCACCGTTCTAACGTGAGAAACATCTATGAATTAAATATTTCAGCCGAGATTTTAGTTGTTCATGAGGAATAGTAGTGTAAAGTGTGGAGAAGTCGAAAGCTTAATGAAATCAGGAATGTATATACCCGAGTGCGCCATATTTTAAAAGACGATTTTTCTCGTTTTTTCGAGGGAAATTTTATTTCAACCGATATAATTATTTTATAATACGTAGATTAATTACACTTATGATCACTAATGAGGACAGATGTACACAGGGGACAGAGGGGATTGGTACTTTATATAACAAGTGACCATCCTTTAAACACTTTATTGAAAGAGTTAAATTTTTCATCCTCCATCATTGTTTAGTTCTGTCTTTTAAATGAAGGTTGATATTCTTCCATTTCAGTCCTCTCATTTGTATAATGTGCAAAGATTCTGCAATATGTGTGGGGATGGCTTTACCAGTGTTCATCTGGCTTACTACGTATTTCAAGTGTCTTCCTTTTTCTATATTGGCACTATTTCCCGCTGATCAACACGAGCGAATTGTCTTTATTTAGAGTTGGTTCTCGCATTCTGTATCTAATGATGCCGATTATATTGTCATGCCACAATAATACAAAGCAATGAAAAATGGATACGGTATTTCCCTTTTCCTAAAGATATCGCACGTGACATTTTCCGCGATGGATATCCCTTTCATGGAGT
The DNA here is from genome assembly GCA_002080025.1 of Modiolus philippinarum. NCBI lineage: Eukaryota > Metazoa > Mollusca > Bivalvia > Mytilida > Modiolidae > Modiolus > Modiolus philippinarum. Next base: position 134,034 of record MJUU01062274.1, read on the forward strand.
GAATATCCTTTCTCTCAAGTGAATATCTCCTTTTCATTCATTTTACCGTCAATGCAACTTTACCAGTATTTATAAACCCCAACTGTAAAGAGCCAGATAACTTGTATATTGTCCTGTATTTTGTATGTTTATTTTGTAATTTTTGTAATGATTTTTGTTAAATTCTCCAAAGGTTGGGCGGAAATTCGACATACAAGTCATTTTCTTCTTTTCAGTATTTTTCATCTTCATTAAGCATTTATTCTTGTAGTATTTAATCATCTTATCAAGTATGATTTGGAACCTGACAATATCTAAATTTTTGTAAATTTCGTTGAAAACTAAAGAGTATCTTCCTCATACAAAGCTCTGTCCTTACTTGAGTTTGGCTTTACATTTAAATCATATTGGTTATTTGTTCTCTATTAGTTCTTAAACATCTTTGAGTTTATGGTCTTCAAAACGTTAAGATTTTATCTGCACTGAAGAGACATAAGTTGTCGAAATGCACACATGAAGAATTTAAATAAACAGTAACCACGGTATTTACTTATTTGTAACCGTTTGAGTGTTTTGTCGCAATCATGTTGATTTTATATGTTGCAGCAACCTTGGTTATAACGATATTCTGACGTTCATTTGAGCTTTCATGACGTCATAATGTCTGCAGAATATGCCAGAGACCAAGTTTCTAAAGTTTATCTAAAGTCTACGTAGTTTATCTATTGGTGTAATTATGACCCTGCTTTGACTACTTAATCGGAAAGGGCAAATGTCATAGATTATTTTTATCCGTTTTGATTTGGTTATTGCCTTTCAAACGTTGGGAGACACGCTTGGTATATCCATGTCATCTTCTGATATATCTGGGTCAATCGGATATGGGTTTTGCGAAAGTGCACTGGGTCTGATATAAGCATAGGAAAGTTCAGTTAAGGATGTTAAATGCTGTGAAGGTGATAAACTTTTCACCATAAGACAATCCCTTCATATGCATATTTGTCAGATTTTTTCATCTGCCTCTTATTTCTCAAAATGAAGATGAGAGTAGCAAATCGTAACACTTGGCTAGCGAAGATGTATTATGGCTAGGACACAGTAAATCTGTTTCCATCTGATTTTCTATTATTATTTCCAAACTGACGTACATTAACGTTCAAACTGAGAGGCAATTTTTCTTACCTACCATAGTTTACTAAAAATATGATATAAAAAAAATCCTTTCCAAATGCTTACCCTTCCGGAGCACCTGATGTCACTCTCAGTTTTCATGGGAGTTCATAGTACGAATGCCTAAGTTCTTAATGTCGTTTGTTTCCGTGCATTTTGACTGTCTCACGTCGTTATTTCGCCATTATTTTTCTCGGTTATTTTGCAATATCTTTGTACTCTTGTTTTTGTGATCATCACTTTACCTTGTTCTTTCGGTATCTACTGCTGTTGTGTCAAAGCGATTTAATTTTGAACAAATTAAGTATTGTTTCCCCTTATTTCATATTTTCTAGTGCTTTCTTTGTAATTTATTACTCCAAAATCATTGTCGTAAATCATAAACAAAACCTAATTTTGACGATAACTTTGTTGGGATTCCAAATTGCCAATAGATTTTTGAAAAAAAATGTCATATGACATCCATTCACTGATTTCCCTAAAAACATTCTTAAGTCGTAACTATAGTAAATTTTATTTGAAAAAAAAACAAAACAAAACAAAACAAACAAACCTTTGGAATCATACTGTAAAAACATATAAAACAGATGAAAGAGAACCAAATAATAAGCTGATACTTCAGTTTCGATGAAGGAACGTAGTGAAAGCATTGACTCAGAAAAAATGTTAGAACTGGATTTTCGACTAATTGTAGAAATAAATACCGCAACTATTAGTGTATAATAAGTCCATAACATGAGTCACATAACAGGGTTAATAATAATAATAACAATAATAAATTCACAAGGAGCACTGCAAACATTATTCAGTCCTAGCTCATTGATAAGATTAATAGATTGTTTTGTGAGTAAGAAAAGGCACCTTATTGTTCGTGACAATCAATTAACTCAAAAGTTCCCTTTATACGATTTATTTTTTATCGCTACACCGAAATGGTGATTGCCATATCAACTGTTTATTCTAATGCAACATTTATACAACGGAGGTTTTGATTGGCCAAAGTGGGGCTGATATAACCATTGGGGAGGATGAAAAATGGGATAAGCTTTTCACCCTAGGACAATCCCTTCATCTGCAGCTTTGTCAGATTTTTTCATCTGCCTCTTATTTCTCAAAATAATTTGATCTCAGCTGTTTTTGAAACGACATAATTTACCGACCGGCATTAAACAGCATTAACTTACAATAACAACATTTCAGAAAATTTGTTGTACATTGAATTTCTAACAATCGTAAGCTCATATACTTTAAGGGTTGATTGATACAATGAAACATGTTCGTACCTAAATCAAACTATAAGCAATTTACTGCTGATTGAAATCCTTTATAAATGAATCTTATCGATAATATCTCCGTACCGCAATTCTTATATATGTACTGCAAACATTATTCAGTCTTATGTCATTGATAAGTACCCCGCATCAAAATTAATAGATTTTTTTGTGAGTAAGAAAGAAGCCTTTATTGTCCATGACAATCAATTAACTAAAAAGTTCCCTTTATACGATTTATTGTTTATCGCTAGACCGAAATGGTGATTGCCATATCAACAGTTCATTCCAATGCAACATTTACATAACGGAGGTTTTGATTGGCCAAACAGGGGATGATATAACCATAGGGAAGGATGAAAAATGCTGTATATGTACTATTCTTTTTACCATATCACAATCCCTTCGTCCGCAGCTTTGTAAGATTTTTTCATCTGCCTCTTATTTCTCAAAATAATTTGATCTCCGCCACTTTTTGAAACGGCATAATTTACCGAACGGCATTAAACAACACTTACAATAACTGCAGGGAATTTGTTGTAGACTGAATTTCTAACAATCGTAAACTCATATACCATGTATACAGTCTATAATTAATTTTAAGGGTCGATTGATACATTTAAACCTATTCGTATCTAAGTCAAAGTATAATCAATTTGCTGTTGATAGGAATCCTTTATAAATGAATTTTATCGATAATATTGCCGTGTTCCAATTCTTATGTATGTAATGTGACGATTTCTTTCTTTTGTAACTGCTTTTAAAGTATTCGTTGATTGTTAATGGTTCTATTTAAGTCATAACAATCAAGTTACTGTGATATGCAATTATTTTTAAGTGTACTAAGCTTCAAACTCCAATTTCTAAGTCTAAAAGACTTTTCAAATGATAAGTGGGCATAAATTCCGTTTAAGAATCACATTTGTACCAACTTCAATTAAAGTAACAGTTTTCACAGTAATTGGTAACACAGTCATAATACTTGCAATGTCAGCAGGCAAATCCTATGTTATGGCTGACACACAGTGAATCTATTCCCACCTGATTTTTCATTTTTATTCCAAAACTGACGTATACAAATGTTAAAACTAAGAGGCCTTTTTTATATCTACCATTGTTTACTAAAAATATGACATTTAAAATTCTCTTTCCAAATTTTTACCCTTCCGGAGCACCTGATGTCACTCCCAGATTTCATGGGAGTTATACTACGAGTGGCTAAGTTCTTAATGTTGTCTTGTTATTTCCGTGCATTGTGACTGTCACACCTCCTTGATTTGCCTTTGTTTTTCTCGCTATTTTGCCATGTCTTTGGACCCTGGTTTTTGGTATCATCACTTTCCCTTGTACCTTCGGTATTCTACTTATGTTGTTTCAAAGCGATTAAATTTTGTAAAAATTAATAATATTATTTCCCCTTATTTCACATTTTCTAGTGCTTTCTTTGTAATTTGTTACTCTAAAATCATTGTCGAAAATTAAAAACCAAACCTAGTTTTGACGATAATTTTTGTTGGGGATTCCAAATTGCCCAATAGATTTTTGAAAAAATTGTTATGTGACATCCACTTCCTAATTTCCCTTAAGGGGGTTCGCTACTCAATTCGAAAATAAATTGGATTTCAAATAAATGTGATTTTTTGTTAGAAAATTGAATAAGAAGTAATTTAAGCGAACAAAATTGATAGGTAGATATTCTTGTTTTTGAGATATAAATGACTGAAAATTTGGCGGGAAGCCTGCACTCCTCGGATTTTTTATAGGATTAACATTAGCAAGGTTTGACCATGAATGAATGTGACAGAATAAATAAAATTTAATGAAATTTTTATAGAATGCTTATAAAATGTATAAAATGAAATTATGGAAAAAAATCAGGGGGTCAATGGGCAAAAAAATATAATCCTTTTAAATGGATAAAATAAGAGAATTCCGAAAATCTGACGGAAATCCTAAACATAAGGAGCGAACCTCCTTTAGACATTCTTCAGTCGTAGTTACAGTAAATTTTAATTTGAAAAAAAGACAACAAACCTTTGAAATCATACAATGGAAACATATAAAACAGATGATAGAGACGAAATAATAAGCTGATACTTTACTTTTGAAGAAGGAACGTAGATGAAGCATTGACTCAGTAAGGTGGTTAGAAACGGATTTCCGACTAATTGGATAATTAAAGACATCAACTATTAGTGTACCATAAGTCCATAACATGAGCAACATAAAAGGTTTAATAATAATAATAATAATAATAATAATAAATTCACAAGGAGTGCTGCAAACATTATTCAGTCCTAGGTCATTGATAAGTACCCCGTCAGCAAAGTTAATATATTTTTGTGAGTAGGAAAGAGCCTTTATTGTCCGTGACAATCAATTAACTCAAAAGTTCCCGTTATACGATTTATCATTTATCGATAGACCGAAATGGTGATTGCCATATCAACTGTTCATACTAATGCACCATTTATATAAACGAGGCGATTGGTCAAAACTGACCGTAATTTCAACCATCTATACACGTGGGACTATGCCGATTAACTGTTTATTCTAGTTCCCATTATCGTTACAAATACACAAATCAAAAAGAGAACATGAAATAGTTTAATTGTATAAGAAAAGCACTAACAGTACATTATTTGAATACCCGAGAGTGTCAATCTTGATTTTACGGTTAAAATATCCGCTTACAGGCTCTACTACGCGTCGCCTGTAATCTGCATTTTGACCGTCAAATCTACGATTGACGCCCACAGGTATTCAAATAAATGAGTACCGAACCGTCGATCCAAAACGAATAATCCAAGGCCAATGACAACATCGGTAACAAAAACGAAACAGAGACACAACACGAGTACGGCATAGAAAAGAAAAAAGAAGACACACACACAAAGATTAACAACATGGACCAAATAAAAAATCCTGGGTGAGATCAGGTTCACCGGTAGAGTAAGCATCTCCTGCTTCTTATAAGACACCCGCCGTGTTGACATCTGGTAGTAAAGTCAAATCCCCTAGAGGAAACATCAAATAAGTTTTTAAGGGAAAAATCTGTTGTCATCTTGGAAACAGATATCCCATAGCGGTCCACAACATGGTCATGTCCGTTGATGTTAGGATATTATGTAACATTATACAAAGGTGTATTTTTAATATTGAATCTACCGATTTGAAATACATCTTACCTTGTGGCTGGTGAAAACAAATGAAGATTAAGAGTACACTTTTACTAATGAACATCACAAGCATTCTTATTTAAAAAAGTTATTGCCCTTGAAACGTTGATAGAATCACTTGGTCTATGCAGTTCATCTTCTGATATACCTGGGTCAACCGGATATGGCTTTTGTGGAAGTGCTCTGGACTGATATAACCATAGGGAAGAATAAAAAATGTTGTTTATGTGATAAACTTTTCACCAGACAATGCCTTCGTCTGCTTTTTGTGAGAGTTTTTCATCTGCCTCTCATTTCTCAAATAATTTGATCTCAGCTGTTTGAAACGACATAATTTAGCGAGCGGCAATAAACAGCACTTATAATAACTGCATTATAGAGAATTTGTCGTAGATTAAATTTCTGACAATCGTAAACTTATATACAGTATAAAATTAATTTTAAGGGTTAATTGATACAATTAAACCTGTTCGTACCTAAATCAAAGTAATTTCATTTTGCTGTTGATGGGAATCTTTCATAAATGAATTTTATCGATAATATAGCAGTATTCCAATTCTTTAATACGAAGTGTGACAATTTCTTACTTATGTAATTGCTTTTTAAGGATTTGTTGATTGTAAATGGGTCAATTAAGTCACAACAATCAAGTTACTGTAAGATGCAATTATTTTTAAGTGAAATTAACTTCAAACTTCAATTTCTAAAAGCATTTTCAAATGATAACAGGGTATATATTCGTTTAAGGCGACATCTGAATCGCATTTGTACCAACTTCAATTACAGAAACAGTTTTCAAAGTAATTTAGTAACACAGACGTCAGCAGGCAAATCCTATTTTTCTGTTTTTTCCCATATTTTTTTTGTTCATTTTCATACTCTTTTCATTTTCTTTAATGACTTTGTTATTTTTTACATGTGATGTATTGTACATATTTAATTGTCTTTATTTTCTTCACATTTTAGTATTTCATTGTGTTTATTTGTTGTACAATATAATCATTGGTTGCTGTCATGTATTCTATATGTTGTAAATTGTAGGGAGCGGGCTTTAATAATGTTGTAATAACTAGTGCCCAATCCCTTTGCAAATATTTTGTGCAAATAAAATATGTTTAATTAATTCAAATCCTATATTATGGCTTGCACACAGTAAGTCTGTTTACACCTGATTTTTCATTTTCATTCCAAAACTGACGTAGATAAATGTTTAAACTAGGAGGCATTTTTTTTAATATCTACCATTGTTTACTAAAAATATGATATTTGAAATTTCCAAAGCAGTACATTATTTGAACACACGAGGGCGTCAATCTTGATTTGACGGTTGAAATATCCGCTTAAAGGCTCCAGTACGCGTCACCTGTAAACTGCATTTTGACCGTCAAATCTTCGATTTACGCCCACGGGTATTCAAACATTGTACTGTAATTGCTTAATTAATGGATCGTTTGCAATGGCCGTTGATGTAGGATATTATATTTCATTATACAAAGGTGTATTTTCAATTGAAATAAGCATCTTACATCTTACCTTTTGGCTGGTGAAAACAAATGAAGATTAAGAATACACTTTTACTAATTAACATCACAAGCAGTAAAAAAGTTATTGACTTTGAAACTTTGAGAGAATCGCTTGGTCTATGCAGGTCATATTTTGATATATCAAGGTCAACCGGATATGGCTTTTGTGGAAGTGCTCTGGGGTTGATATAACCATACGGAAGGATGAAAAATGCTGTATTTGTACTAAACTTTTCACCATATGACAATCCCTTTGTCTGCATCTTTCTCAGATTTTTTTTTCATCTGCCTCTTATCTCTCAAAATAATTTGATCTCAGCTGTTTTTGAAACGACAGAATTTACCGAACGACAATAAACAACAATTACAATAACTGCATTTCAGAGAATTTGATGTAGATTGAATTTCTAACAATCGTAAACTCATATACAGTCTATAATTAATTTTAATGGTTGATTGATACAATTAAACCTATTTGTACCTAAATCAAAGTAATTTCAGTTTGCTGTTGATGGGAATCCTTTATAAATGAATTTTATCGATAATATCGCCGTATACCAATTCTGTTATATGTAAGATTTCTTACTTATGTAACTGCTTTTAAAGCATTTTTAAATGGGTCTTTTTAGTCATAACAGTGAAGTTACTGTGATATGCAATTATGTTTCTGTGTACTTAACTTCAAACTTCAATGTCTAAGTCTATAAGAAATGTTCCGATGGTAAGTGGGCATTGTTTCCATATAAGGCGACATCTGAATCACATTTGTACCAACTTGAATTACATGTAACTGTTTTGACAGTAATTGGTAACACAGCCATATTACTGGTATCGTCAGGAAAAGGCTTACTTTAAGAGGCTGTCCATAAAGAAATCAGGCTAATTCCATATTATGGCGGGCAAACAGTAAATTTGTATCTACTTTTTAGTTTCATTACAAAACTAACATATATAAATGTTTAAACTTGGAGGCACTTTTCCATGCCTACCATTGATGACTAAAAATAAAATATTTAAAAATCCTTTAACAGATGCTGGAGCACCTGATGTCAATCCCGGTTTTCATGGGAGTTCACACTAAGAGCACTGTAGTTCTTAATGTCGTCTTTTTATTTCCATGTATTGTGGCTCTCTGAAGTCCTTGTCTTTGTTTTTTTTTCACCCTTGCCGTTTTTGTCATGTCTTTGGACTTGGATTTTTTGTGATCATAACTTCCCTTGTTCCTTCGATATTCTACTGCTTGCTAAATTTTGTATAAGTTAAGAATTATTTCTCCTTATTTCATATTTTCTAACGTGTCTTTGTAATTTATTTCTCTAAAATCATTGTCGTAAATTATAAACCAAATTTAATTTTGACGATAAAGGATGCGTTGCGATAATGCCGTTTTCCGGCCCCAATGGATATGAATAATATACGGTCAAAGTTAAGAAATGTATCTGTACTAACTAGTAAAATGATAAAATATTCAAACTGTGCATGCGCAGGTTGTCTTACAACAATTTTTCACAGGGGTGTCAAAACCCAAATTTTCTATTGTCTGTGTCAAAAAAACTTTTGGCAATTAGCCAATTTGGCAACGTTGTATTAATTTCAATAAATACTTATCATAGAATATACATAGCATCCAATTTAGTGTTCAACATTATTGTATCAGCTTTTAGAATCCGAAAGTAGATCACCGAATCTGGTTATGGGAAAAAATTAAAAAACCGTAGTAAGCATAATAATATTAATTAAAGAAACGTGCATACAACGATGTCAGACCCGTTTAGAATTACCATAAACAAAGCACGACTCATTATATTATATTATTAGATGATAAAAATATTAGTTTAGTTCGATTCTCACTTGCTTTGAAACCGGAAACAACGGCAGTAGAATACCGAAGGAACAAGGGAAGCGATGACTACAAAAATCGAAGTCCAAAGACATGGCAGAAACGGTAACAGATAAAAACAAAGACAAAACAAGGACGTGAGACAGCTACAATGCACGGAAATAAAAAGATAACATTAAGAACTAAGGCACTCATAGTGTGAACTCCCATGAAAACCGGGAGTGACATCAGGTGCTCCGGAAGGGTAAGCATGTCCTGCTCCACTAGCGACACCCGTCACACGATCAGTGAGGTATATATTGTTTTGAAAGTTCTGATCTGAGGCTGATTGGAATTGCCATTTTCTAACCCTTGGACAAAACCAATAAAAATCCATGGTACGTTCTACTACTCTAACCCTCAAACAGTACCAAGGTAAAATTTTGAAAAGCTGTCGTAAGTCTCTTGTGTATTCAAACATTAACCAGGACAAATCAGTAGCACGAACATCACCGACGAAGACAAAACTAAAACTTTACAGTATGATATACAAGACAACACAAAAAACTAAAACCACTGACAGTGTGAACTCCCATAAAAACCGAGAGTGACTCAAGTGATTCAATCCGAGGACTGCTGCAAGGGGACCCTATTACAGTGTTCAATTATAACCTAAAATTGATTGTGTTTGCTTTTAGGAGGATTTAACTTTTAAATCATTGGCATAAAAGGTAAAAACAAATTGTAACCGTCTTGAAAGGTTGACATTCAGATATAAATAAAATAATTTTCACATGGAAGGTCGTAGAAAGTAACTTAGACATCGACATAAAATCATATGGTAGATACACGATTGGGGGGTAAAACAATAAATGATGATTCATACTATGGCCGGGACTTCGTCCATCCCGCTTTCTATCTCTCCATAGAGTCCAATTATGCTTTTGACAGCTCCTTCCACCAATCGAAAAGACAGATTCTGTATGTCTACGACATATTGAGACTATGCTTCGTCCTAAAAAGTATTTAAGGAAGTGTTCCCTGGCATCGTGTTCGCTAGGCAAATGCTGCAATTCACAGAGGTCAGTTTTAAACCAAAGATATGTTTTGGTTAGTAAGAGCTTGCAACAAAAAGAATCTGAAGAACACAATCCAATCGAAATCGAATTACAGCTCAAGATTATACATAATTTAAAAAAATACAATTTTGGGCCTTTTGACCCCTTATAGCTGAGAAGCCGTAAAAGATGCGAAAAATACGTTTACATACTTCAGACAGCTTACAACAAGAGGAGTCTAATGAAAAAATATCCGAATGAAATGCGATGAAAAATAAAAATTTAAGGTTTTTCTGCACATCTGTAATTTTGGCCCCATTCGGCTTGTTATAGCTCCAAAAGGAAACAAGTTATCAAAAATCTAATATATAAGAACTATGTTATTTTTCATAAGTAATCCATTCAAAAAACTGCATCAAATACGGTATCGGACTAGAAATTAAAAAAATAATTTTTTTGAGAAACGCCTCTTTTGGGTCCCATTCGTCTCATTAAAGGTACATAATGACTAAATACCGAAGTTACTGTGAATTTGAATTCTGCATATGCACATTTCGACAACTTATGCCTCTTCAGTGCAGATAAAATACATGGGACGTGAAATCCATTGGGATACTACTAAACGGAAAATTTACTCAGGTACATGGGACGTAAAATCCATTGGCATACTACTAAACGGAAATTTACTCAAAGTACACTGAAATCCCATCAAAACCCGATGAATAATGAAAAATTATACAGCCAAATATGTGCAAACACCAAAATTTCCCCTTTTTGCCCCTTTGAAAAAATGGAAGGGTCACAAAACTCCTGCCCCAGCCTTCCTGTTGAGCTAAGGAACACTGTGTTAAAATTTTATAAGGATTGGTTTACTGGAGCTTAAGTTATTGACCAAAGACAAAAGTGTCTACAGGCGATAACGATGCCGATGCCCACAACGATAACACCGCCATACCTTTATATGACCTAAAAAATTTGTGGTCGCATAGAAATATCAAAAGAAACATACTCATTACTGTAATACTGTAATAATTCATTTGTACATTGGTTTTGTAATGAAAAATATGCTTTTTTTTCAACTTCAGGACAAAGAGCGATAACTCGTTTTATCAGTTTTGGAAAACTGCCAACGATATAAATTTGATTACAACTTAAGAAATAACCGCATTTTGCATTTAAAATGACTTGGTTGCATTGATACTTTTTTTATTTATACGCGTAACACATAAACGAGTAATATTGGTTAATTTTGACTTATACGGTAAGGCATTTGTTGTTGAAAATTAAGGCATTTTCATGTTTTTCGACATGACCTGCACATGGACCCAGGTTGATTCTTTGCATGAATGATACCCTATGTATAATGCATTTATGATATAAATATGAAGCTGGGTCCAAATGCAGGTCATAGGTAAATTTAAATTGAAACATAATCCATTGGAAGCTTTTTCCCATAGGCCCAATGTTAATTACTTAATTGATAGGGGTGTAAAAGAACATAGATTTTCTCGAATATTTGTCAAAAGATCAAATTATTAGTTTATATTCTGAATAATAAGTTTACTATGCTTTAAAAATACAAAAGAAACGCCGAGTTTCCTAAAAAAAAAAATGATATTCCCTTGGGCCGATTTAGCATGTTATCGCAACCTATCCTTTTGTTTGGGATTCTAAATTGCTAATTGATTTTCGAAAAAAAATTGTGATATGACAGCCACTACCCGATTCCCCCAAAGACGCTTTAAAGTCATAGCTACAATAAACTTTAATTTGGAAAAACAAACAGATGATAGAGAACAAAATAATAAGCTGGTACTTTAGTTTTGAATGTACGTAGTTAAAAGAATGGCTCAGTAAGAAGGTAAGAACTTGATTTCTGACGTATTGGATAAAGTGTACCATAAGCCAACCGTATGAGCCACATAGGAAAAAAAGCTGCAACATAGATTAAACATTTTTCAGTCCTGTGTCATTGAAAGGTACCCCGTTATTTATAAATCTTTTGTGAGTAAAAATAGCCGAAATTGTTCGTGACAAACAATTAATATGGGACTTTTTAGTCGTGTTCGTTACGGAGTTTTTTTTATGTTTTATACGAAAAAATTTCAATACATTAATACCTTGAGAGGGAATCACTAATTAATGAGCACTGTTGAGCTATGGGGGATTTATATTTAATCTGTTTGTAGCGCTTCATGTTTATTGCTTTTCGTCAGTTAAAATTAAGTTCAAATATTATCCTGTAGGACAAATTATAAGAACACTTCAATTACATAAATAGTTTGATTTATATATTAATTTCAATAGGCCAGGAATCCAGTTATCATTCTTACTGGTATTTGAGGAGATCGTTTCCCTTCAATTACACGAGAGTTCCTATCTCGAAAGTCCCGTATTCAAAAGTCCTCTTTATACGATATATCATTTAACGGTAGTCCGAAATGTTGATTATCATATCAACCGTTCGTTAACGATTCGTTTCCAATGGCCACAGGTATAGGAAGTTATGTTACATTATACAAAGATGTAGATTTTCAATATTGATGGAACTACAAACAAATAAAATTGAAGAATAGACGTTCTTCCAAAAGTCAAATTCCGAAACGTTACGGAAATTGGAATGGCGGGTCAAAGAGGTATTTGGGGTATATGTATATGAGGGCAAAGGGAATAAATTATTCTATCAACATATGAAAGGTGTTTATGATTCGATAATAGCTGAATATGTCATAAATCAGCTAGCTGTCAGTAACTGCGAGCATTTGTCCGGACAGTACCTGTGTGTATTGTCTTCATGTTTTATGTACTTCATTTGGGTTATTGGATGTGGTTTGTTTCCATTGATTTATTCACTTTTTTACCTTTTGGGGCCATTTAGGGCTTGCTATATGGTGTGAGGTTCCTCACTGTGTTGAAGACCGTACGTCGACCCCTAGATGCTTTGTTTTGGGTCGTTTTAACCTGGATATGGGATGTTGTCTCCTTGATATTTACCTCATTTCTTTTCTTTTTCATATTTTACCTCAGGAGGGTAATTTCTAACCAATTAATTTTAGGTCAAGAAAATAAATTCGAAAATTCCTTGATAACGCTCAACTGACGTCGGAAACCAGTTTCCAGTAGATTGGGGGTGAAATGTCGACAATAATCCAAAAACTCCAAAATGGAATATCGTATATACACTTCTACTATGATACATCACATGCAGTCTTATTATTGTGAATTCAAATGAATAAACTCCAGACAGACTCACAAACATTTGAAGTTTTATTTTCTTTTGGGATATACTTATACTACTCTATTTTGTAGTGTGATTGTTAAATTGTGTGTGTTTTTTTTAATTTGCATTTTTATTTGCACTTTTTTATACTGATAATGAATTTGACAGCGCATGTCTCTTCAGAGCAGATCAAATGTAAACATTTGGAAGAGCCAAAAATATAGAATCTAAATGAAAAGTCAAATCGAGTCAATGATAGTTCCAAATAAAATTTGTTTTTGTAAGCACCAAAATACTAAATTCCGTGTTAACTTAGAGAGCAGTTATGAAATTTGTTCTACGTTAAATTGAAATTGGAACAGTCTTTGAATAGTCATACAATCGTAAATATTTTGTTTTGTTCCTAGAATGTTTGATCTGGACGAAAATGGTGATCATAGTACTAATATTGACGACAAATTTTATTTGATAATTTTCATTTCATAATTATCAATTTTCCTAATAGAGAGAGAAATATCTCAGCTTCTCCTTCTTACGGAGTGTATTCCGATTAGTTACGCGGGAGCTAGCACAAATTATACAGACTTTCTCATTAGACATAGCTATCTCTGTGACCGCCTTATTGATCAAGGCTAAAAAAAGTCCGTCTCATTCGATCATTTTAAAGTTCTTTGATAGATATTATTCCATTGTGGAAATACTACCGGACACTACCACGGCAGGTTGGCATGTAATACAACTGGTTTAACACAACAATTCTTTTGAAATGCCAGTAATAAGTCAGAACCATTGCGGTCGATAATTTTTCCGGTGGTTTCCACCTGATTTGTCTTTTTGTCTCATGGACTTTGCCTTTTGACATCTTTATTCGGTAATTTTGTTATTATCCCCATTTCAAATTGAAAGTTTACTAAAGTGAAAAAATCAACAAAAGGGAATGTGAGTTAAATGTACTAGTATCCGATTCTGACTTACGGCATAAAGTAAATAACTAATATGTAAATGAAATATCTCGTTTAGCTATGATTGTATCTATATGTAACGAAAAAAGAAGCTTAACAATTAGTCTGAAGAATTTTTCGATACTGGACACACTATCATTTCAATTTTGACCGCCTTTTTCTTTGGAACGTTTTAAGGATGGCCACTCCTCAAGTTTATCATATCAAGGATTTAGCATTAATATTTTTGTTTAATAGATTATGGATCATACATCATTTAAAGAAAAAATATTGATAGGTCAGCGTGGCCATTTTTGAGATTTAAACATCGGAAATTTTGGCGGGAAACCGAACTTCTGTAGTCTCTTCATTAACTTTGAATTGCGGCAATCAACCTTTGAAATGCAATGAAGGAATATCAAGAATTTCATCGTCAGAAGTGTATTGAAGATCATATTTTGAAAAGAAAAGTGGGGATCAGTGTGCAAAATTTTCTAATTCATCATGGTGGATAAAGTCAGCGAATGCCGAAAGTCAAAGACAGTTTCAAAAACCTTAAAGGGACAAATGTTTATAAATCTATGGCATCCTCTGTCACATGCGGAGAAATTGATACAAACTGTTTTAAATATGATTTTTCTTGTTGAAGATAGCTTATTTAGCCGTTTTACAATAGTTTCTACACTGAAAATCGCACATCTACTTTCCGTTCACACTAAATTTGCCTTATTTTTTCTTGATGAAAGGGAATATTATATACAGTCCGCCAAAAGTTAAGCATCACCTTACTTTTTACATTTTCATCATTTTGTATTGAGGTAAGGGGTTTTTGCTCAAAACACTACGAATGAGATAATTTTGATATTTGGATGTCAATCTTTAATAATTGTTCATATTGTTATAATTTAATGACAAAATGTGGTAGCCTTGACTAGAACAATAAGTTTCAGTTCAATGCATGAATTCTGTTTGAAGATCGTTCTTGTTATTGTTGATAAAAAGGTAAGACAACAATTAACATTCCTATTTTTGTTCTTGGTAACGTTTGTAAAGATTCCATGTAATGTTTGAATACAGGGGAGATAATCCAATTTTATGACATTTTAAGAGATTGATTTCCACTAATGTGACAAAATGTGAAAACAAAACAATTTCTTTGCTGAATTTTGCCATTAAATTATTGTTTTGTCAATCTTAAGGCAATTTTTAAGACAGGCGTGGATTTAAAAACCTTCGAGCAAGATTTTTGATTATCTTTAAATTTTGAAATCTAAGATTTTGTTACTATTTCAGAACAACGCTCCAGTGTCTGTCATATTTCAAATTGGTAAGGCTTAATTGTATTCAGAGACTGTAGAAATGTCAAAATAATGATTTCCGCTGTACCAAGTTTCTTCTTTTGACCATTTTTGGGGTTGGATTTCGGTGAAATCTGGTAATTTTTTTAAAGATTTTAATTCTCAGAAAAAGCGTTTTCCATTATTTCGAGGCATAACTATCCCGTTCTGGAAGTTTTGGTTAAAAATTGTCAAATTAGTCGGTTTTGAATATTTTTAAGGAACGTGGAAATTAGTGGAATGACTTTTTCCAAATTTTAGGAAAAACACTTAGTCTTGCATTGATTAAATTTGGACGCGTTCCAAATCCGTCAAAAGAATCCATTAAAGCCTAAAATTAACAATTATGGAATTTTGTACCACATTTGCACCATAAAAATGATCTGGTATCAAATTTGGAACTCACAATGTTCCATATTGTAATTGGTGTTGAAACTGATAATCTCATCTTGAAGGAATAACCTCATCTTGAAGGAATCGTTTTATCTTTTGTTGCGAAAATCGAATTTTCGATTATGTATTCAGAAGCTTGAAAGTATCATTACATGCTTCATGTTAAGACTTATCATCATGCAAAATTTATACCTATAGCTTTCAACATGTTTGCTTGGTGAAATTTTAAAAGTAAGTGATGCTTAACTTTTGGCGGACTGTATAAATTGAACAGATGTAAACAACGTGCAGAATCCTGCTAGATGCTGACAAATATGTTCGTATTCGGAGGTGTATCAGATATTTTTGCAAAATTTTGTATCTTGCCAACGCCTTTCCATTATAAATGGACGACATACAAAACTAACATATACGCTTAAGAAGATTTTATTAAATTATTTATCACCACTGGACCGGTGCCTCGCTGGTAGATTGTTAATTTCCAAGGGTATTCACAAACCCAGTAGTCAGTACTTCGGTGCTGACCTGAAAACCGATTTGCGCATATGCAGAAAATAAATTCACAGTAACTCCGGTGTTAAGTTATTCATTGAAACTTTTAATATCTGAATTTTATATAATTTGGTTTAAAACCAAGGAGCGTCTCTCTTATACATAGCTGTGTCTTTAGCTGAATTTTTGCTTTTCTATTAAGATCCTTTTGCTTATTATTCTATGTCAGCTTTTAAACGTTTTTCGGTTAAAGGACTTCCAAATGTTTTCGTTTGATCTGCAATGATGAGACACAAGTTGTCGAAATGCGCATATACAGAAAATAAATTAACAGTAACTTCGGTACATGTATATTGTTATTTAAACTGACTAGCAAGTCCCTTTCTTTCAATAATAAAATCAATAGAATGATCTATTTAAATACACATAAGAAATGTGTATCCACTGATGACCTAGCCCATTCATAAAGTATTTCGGGATGTTTAATAGTCAGTACATTGGCATGAAAATTAAATACAAAAAAATATATCTTAAGACAAAAACCTATATTTTGCATAAATATTTCTCTAAAAATGTGCATACTATAAGCTAATTTGATTATTTATCAAGACTCTACTTGAGGAAACAAACACTGGAAAACCCATGAATGATATGATAAAATAATAAATTGAACGCAATAAATATGTCATCCAGACCTAAATCCAAAACCAGACTAAAATGATTACTTTTGCGGCTATATAATATATATTTTTATGCAGACAGCCATTATGTTGTGAAAATAATATCAAAGCACCTGATTAGAACATTTTTCAAGTTCTATATCTGATACTCATAATTTTTCCATTTAAGCGTAGCCGTAGGAAAGCTATTCACAATTGGGAATAGATTGTTTACAGTCTTATTATATTATATCAATTGGCAATGCGTTTATATATCGACATATATGAAAATTATTTTGAAATCAAGCTGACGAGACATAACATTCACTTGAAAGATGAAATAAGACT
Organism: Modiolus philippinarum; assembly: GCA_002080025.1. Classification (NCBI taxonomy): domain Eukaryota; kingdom Metazoa; phylum Mollusca; class Bivalvia; order Mytilida; family Modiolidae; genus Modiolus; species Modiolus philippinarum. The sequence goes on from MJUU01062274.1 coordinate 151,423, forward strand.
GTTAATTGGCTCCTATCCTTTGATTTTCAACTGCTAAATAGTTAAAAAGTTATCGATGGTTCAGTACAAAGTGTTGTTGGTGCTGTTTAAAATGTCCCAATAGTATACACAGGAACGAACGGGTTCAGGCATCAGATCAATCTTCTTGCTATTTTTTATGAGTAGGTATTAGATTTTGTTTATTAGCCCCCCCCCCCAATGAAATGGCGGCGCCCTAAAGTAATAGTGCATGGGCTGAAATAACCCCCGTGCACCCCCCACTTTCGAATCCCACCCATTTTTAAGTCCGTATACACCCCCTCTTCAAAATAAAACATCTTAACACGAGCATAACCTGCACGCACTTATGGAATTTGGCCCATTTTTAGACCCACCTACCGACATTATGGAACATTTCGTTTCTCGTTCAAGTTTTTGTTTCAGCTGCTTCAAAGTGTTGATCAAATGCTTCCCAGTTATAAAATCGAGGTATCCAATGATTGCTTATTGTATGAGCGAACAAGTTTTTACAATTTCCATGCCCAATACGTCCCATAGCGCAATTAGATGTAGCCGTACTTAAAATGAAATATTGACGAAAAATCCAATATTTTCATTGAAATTTTGTAAGTTTGATGGTCTAGAGAACCCGAAGTGCATCTCAATTCCCGATTCTGAAATTTTTTTTTATTTTTTCAATCTAATTTTGTCAATATAAAACATGTTAAGACGATGTTTACATATTTCAAATTACCAAAATTTTATTTTCAAATAGACCAAATACATGGATCTTAGAATATTTTAGTTTTTGAATAAGTTTTGTGTTTCTTTTTCCTAATATTATTTTCAGTAAACAAATATCATTTAAAACAGGTATCAAAGAAGAGCTTATTATATTTGCTTTACAACCATTATAAATAATGGCGGTTTAAGGCAATATAAACATCATACATCAATGAAACTTACCCCTAACCCAACAAATTTACTCTAAAATTGTAAATTTTTGTGTATTTTCGTATAGAACTAACCAGAACACGGAAAATGTGTGTTGTATATGACAATGTTGGATGAATAACATCATGATTCGAAATTTTAACAGCCGTTTGTTGACTTAAACTCAATATTTTACCCAAATTTGATGAAAAATGGGAATTTTTAACATTTTAGAATTGTCAAAGTTCAGTGATAAATAGTTATATATGCCAAATCTGGAGGATATATCTGCAGATATACCAATTACTTGTACCAAGCGACACAATAGTTGACTTAAAACATTGTTTAGAAAAACAAGGAGTGTTTAATGTGACTCTGAATACCGGAAATCTTTCCCTGAAATTGTCAATGTTTTGTCTATGCTGGCATGAAAATAACCAAAACTCTTAAAGCGTGTGATGAATATGACGAAGTTGCACGAATTACATTATGATTTTATATTCTAACAGCCATTGGTGGACTAAAACTCAATATTTCTCCCAAAGTTTATGAAAAATGGGAATATTCAACATTTCAGATTTGTCCATAGTTCACTTTAAAATCGCAATATATGTCAAATCTATAGAATATATCTGCAGATATGACAATAAATTGTTCTAAACGATACATTAGTTGTCTTGAAACATTGTTTAGAAAAACACGGAGTGTTAAATTTGACTCTAAATACCGAAAATCGTACCCCTATCCCCAACAAATTTTCCCTAACATTGTCAATTTTTGGTCTATGTTCGCAAATAACCAGGACATATATAACTTGTGTTGTATATGACAATATTGCATGAATTACATCATGATTTGGTATCTTTACAGCCATTGGTCGACAAAAACTCAATATTACTCCAAAAATTGATGCAAAATGGGAATTTCAACATTTCAGATTTGTCCATAGTTCACTGTTAAATCGCAATATATATCAAACCTGTAGAATATCTCTGGAGATATGCCAATTAATTGTTCTAAGCAATACACTAGTTGTCTTAAAACATTGTTTAGAAAAACAAGGAGTGTTTGGTGTGACTCTAAATACCAAAAATCTTACCCCTATCCCAACAAATTTTCCACAAAATTGCCAAATTTTTGTCTATGTTAGGATAAAAAATAACCACCAGACGCAAAATTTGCGTTGTATATAACAAAGTTACATGAATTATATCATGAAGATATTTTAAATACCAATTGTCAGCTTAAAGTCAATATTTTGTCCAAAATTAATTAAAAATGGGAATTTCTAGCATTTCAGATTTGTCCAAAATTAACTTTTAAATCGTTAAATGTGGCAAATCTGGAGGATTTATCGGCAGATATGCCAATTTATTGTTTTAACCGATACATAATTTATCTTAAAACGCTGCTTAGAAAAACAAGGAGTGTTCAATGTGACTATAAATACCGAAAATCTTACCCCTACCCCAACAAAATTAAACTTAAAAGTCCTCAAAATATACCTGTCTTTACATATATATAAACATAGTATACTAATGTGTTACTTTGTTTGCAAAAGTTGCATTTGATATATCGTTATATGTAATTTTAACACCAAAATATGGGTAAAATTGAATATTTTGGTCGATTTTCGTGAATAATTAACGAAATCAAATTTTAATTGTTGAATAACTGTCCATAAACCACGCGCATGATCTTAATTATGATATATGTGAGTCTCTGTGTATTTTGGTGTTTGAAAATGATATGTCATTGGACCTTTATACAATGTTTAAGCTTTTCAAGCTGATAAAATGAAATAAATTGTGTTGAATATGTAAGGGGTAATTTGTTTGTAATTTATGAGACTGTAGTTAGTTTTATTAAAAAACATACTTTTTACTTCGGTACTCAGTCATTTGTAATTGATTAGATATCATGAAACGATATTTTATCATCATTGCACCCAATTTGTTGCTAATATATCATAAATCATTATTAAATCGACTTTTATTCAATATATATTCAGATTATTACGATCCTAAAGTCAGAAAGTCGAAATTTTAAAATAATCTCAAATTTCGAAAATTTCCATTTTTCAAAAATTTTATACCGAAAATCAAAATTTGCTGGACTTTATTTGTTTTATTTTCCAACATTGTATCACACCTGATCAGTTAGGCATAAAACTAGACCAAATGACGAGGGTTGTTGATCTGAAAGGAATTGACAGCCTAAAATCGTCATTTTTGCAATTTTTTTCAGGGAGTGGGGTACATTTTTTGTATCCCCAGATCATAAAAATGGCGTAAAGTGCCCAACCTTGTGTTTATTGTAAAGGATATTAAATTAGCTTTAATTTGGCACCAAATTTCAGTACATATTACTTATCTTTAAAAACTATGAAGCTTGAAAGATGAAGCTTAGGTTAAAACGAAAATACAAGAATTTTTCATGGTGTACTATAAAAGTGGCCCTATACTGTCCATGCATGCAGGTTATGTTCGTGTTAACATGTTTTATTTTGAAGAGGGGACATAGAAGGTCTGACACAAATCGGTCTGGTTCGGAAGTGGGGGTGCAAGGAAAGTGTTTCCAGCCCACGGACTATAATCAGTCTGTCCGTAAGCATTTTCTATGTCGTACGATAACTTGAGATTGCCTTTCTGAATTTTTATGATTTTATGCTCAATGTTGGGCTTACTGAGTAACTTAATACTAAAATGTTTACAAACTGTCAAAGAACAGATAACTAATATGATCTAAACGGAAAGACAAAATCAGCTACATTTTTTTTGTAAGGACAAAACTTTTTCATGAGGGAGATACTCCTTAGTTTTCAACAAATTCACAAAAATTAGATATTTCAAGTTTTCAAATAAAATCGGCTTTCGAAGTACAGACCACTGGGCTAGTGAATATCCTAACAGTCCACCTGCAGAGTCATCGACCCAGTAGTAATAAAGAACTAAAAATAGAACTTGCTGCTAGTTTTGTTTCTGTATTTGGCATTTGGCCATTTGGACAGCTATGTATCTTCAGTGCAGATAAAATCTAAACATTTGGAATTAAGGCCATCAACTCAAAAATGTTTAAAAACTGACAGAGAACAGATAGCCAACATAATCTAAACGGAAAGTCAAAATAAGGTAAGGACAGTTTTGCAAGAGGGAGATAGATATTCCTTAGTTTTCAACTCACAAAAATTAGAAATTAAAATCCAAACAGAAGGTCCCTTTATATTTTGAGGAAAATCGGAGTGTGTTCGAAGAAACTGCGCACAAAACTGTTTTAAATTTATTTCTGAGTGTGTAAAATTAATTCTGAGTGTGTAATTTCTCGGTTTATTTAAAAAAACTCAGTGCATTTTAAAAAAACTCAGTGTGTAATTAAAAATCTCGATGTGTATTTTAACACAAATGTAAAAAAAAATGGATAATAGGAAACACCTACAATGGCTGCAAATTATAATTACATGCCACAATCTGCTATGGAACCACACAGGAAGAACACGAATAAGACAAAAGACAAACGAAGAAAACGATAGGAACTCGGGACAGCCGGACTTGGTACCGGCACTAGCAAAAGCCAGCGGAAGGGTTAAACCGGTTTATGGGTACTCAAACCTCCCCTTTATCTGTCCCGTTTCCCTATAGTATAATATACATACGAATAAAACCCAATACAGGTAGACCACAAACTCCATGACCACAATCTTGAAGGGAAAGAAAAAAAATACATAATTTAGAAAGATGGGTCAAGGGGTGCTCGCAGCAAAACTGCCGGCAAGCTCAAGGAGCATAGTCCGCTGGTAGAACACTGTTGCACTACGGAAGAAAAATAAAATTCAAAACTTCCCGAAGGGTTTGGTCAAGAATCATCATAGATTTCAGTAGACATCGGCAGTATCAGTGAGAGGCCAGTATGTGTGCAAATTTTCAGGTCATTAGGTCTCAAAGCAAATTTAACGGACGCAAGCAGAATACCTCGTCGATATCCCTTATAACGTAAGGAAGGTAAGTTACGTCCCAGCTTTTCTGGACTTTTAATCAATTTCTGGCATTTTTTAACAACATTTCCGTAAAAACGAGGATTAGAAATGTCTTTGCCGATACTTTGACGAGAACGGCGTGCCATAGAGGTGTTATATTTAATGGTCGTAAACCTTCTTTTCACTCTTTAAGACACTGCAAATTTTTACCTGCCGTTTAAATTCTTTTCAATTCTTTGTATATTTCAGAGTAGCCAAAGTAATGTTAAGGTAAAGGTAAATGTTCCTCATTATAGTCGAAGCCAGGGCAAAGTATTATGACAATACAGATTGATCTCCGCTTGCAAGGGATGAATGCAATTTTTTTTAATTTACAATATCTCCATTCCTAGCTAATTTCTACAATTTTTTGGAATTTATAATAAATTCTAGTTTTAGAACATCTGATATAAGTCTATCTCGGTCGTATTGTAGTTTTTATAAACGAATTGATCATATTTTTTCAGTTTCAAAATTCATCAGTTAAGTTCTCGTCATTTGGAAAAAAATAACTCCTACATAAACTCAAAGAAAAATAAACCGTACAATAATATAAATTCATTATTTCTTTGATTACATGCTACATTGTTACTATATTTAGGATAATTATATTTGAAGACCTTTAGAGCAATATTGATTTTATATCAATTTTGTACATTATACTTACCACATTAACTTAATATTTAATATAGAATATGTTCGCGTTATATGTGTCTTAATCGCATAATTAGTGAGTTGAACTGAAAATAAACATCACGTGATGTACACAACTCACTTGGTCATGTGACTAGAATACATGTATAAGTAATTTATATACCTGTATCTAATTCGCGCCAGTCTAAAATTTTGCGTTGAAGAGAAAAGGTGTCACATTTCTTTCAACTGACAAATTTATTTTGAAGCTAACCTTTTTTATATTATGGATACCGCAGAGTCGGAAGTTGAGTCCGAGTCTACTAATATTGTAACAGTCCCGCAGAAAGATATGGCGGCTAGTAGCAGCAAAACAGATAAAACCGTTAAAAGTGCCCGTACGGCTGGTACAAGAACGGGAAAGAAGAAACGTTTGTCCAAAGCAGATATGCAGGCTCAGTATGATGCTAGGCTTGACGCTTTGGAATCCAATGTAAACAGTAAGTTTGACTTTATTGTCAATATTTTGAATCAGAATAAGGAGAGAAATGCTCTGCCTAGATCTGATTCAACTGTTACGGATAACGTCCCTAACGGGGAGCGTAGACCACAAAAACGGTTGATTCCGTTGGAGGCTAATTTAGACGAGGACCTAGGGTCCCCGAGAATAAGTCATGGACATGATATTGACTTGAGGTCAGAAGTATCTTTTCAGGTCAATCGTGAAGAGAGAAATAGTTTTGACAATGCTAATGATTTCTCTGACTTTGACTCTGTCAGTAACTCTGGGAAAAGCCCGGTGAGAGACAGTGAACATAACAAATCTAGGATTGAAGTTTCTAGTGATAGATTTTTGAAACACATAGTGTCTAATGACTCAAATAATGACATGGCTCAGAACAAGATGTCAAAAACAGTCGTAGATAAATCTGACGAAGATCAGGTAAAAAGAGCAAATCTCTTGTCTAAAGTTTTCAAGGATGAGGTTAAAAAACATGAATCTAGCGTAGGGCTTGTACTGGATCAGGCACAAGTAGAAATATTAGAGGGCTCGTGGCGTTCCTCAAATCCTGATCGGTTAACCGCTTATAAAGAGGAGTATAGATCATGCTTTTCTCTACATGAGAGTTCCGAACAATTTTTGACAGTTCCTACGTTGGATGATTTGTTAGAAACTATGTTGTCAAGGACACATGGGGACAAAGCTGTTAAAAATTGGGACAGCCATAGATCTTTGTTTTCACAACCTTACAAAACCATTGAGAGGTCAAGTGTCTTCTCATATGTCTATAATATCAATTTTATATATTCAACAGGCTTTAGCATCATTGTTGAAAGGTTTAGAAGATGGTGACATAGACAAGGATGAAGCTTGTCAAACCATAAGAGATGTTTTTGCTATGTCTACAAAATCTGTAGAATTGACAGGTCGGAATGGGGCCTTCATGCACATGATAAGAAGGAAGGTGGCTGCAGAAGATTCAGGTTTGTCCACCTTGAAAGATATTAGGTTGAGATGGCAAAATTTACCCTTAACAGGAGATGGGCTCTTTGGAAGTCATCTTGATAATTTATTAGAAAAGAGGAAAAGTCAGAAAAAGAAGATATCTGATTTGATACCAGAATTTTCTAGGAAAAGAAAATCTGATTTTGAATCTAGAGACAATGGCTCTTTTAATAAGGTTCAGAAAGTTAATGTTGCTTCTAGTTCTGCAATTACAGAAAAAGGAACAACCGCAAGGTTTCAAAGAAATCAAGGTGATTTCAAGAATGGAAACAACTACTCAGGTGGGATCAAGAATGATGCCAAGAAGAATGACATCAGGTCAGCAGCTACTGGCAAGAGTTCCTGGGGATCTTTTCAACGGATTCCTAAGAAACGGAGTAGCTGACTCAGAAGTAAGTACTTTAATGTTGTGTCCGGAAGTGCCTGTAGGGGGTCGTCTGTCACTGTTTCTTCAAAATTGGAAGAAAATTACAACAGCCAAGTGGGTGCTTTCAATAATAGAAGAGGGATACAAGTTGGAATTCATACAGAAACCTCTATGGACAGGTGTAAAACCAACTTATATTTCAAAAGAAAATTTAGATATTTTCATGGGGGAAATAAATACTTTATTAAGAAAAGATGTAATAGAGAAAATTTACTTTCCACAAGCAAGAACAGGTTTTTACAGTACATTATTCCCTATTCGCAAGAAATCAGGCAAAATAAGAATAGTGACAAATTTGAAACCCCTCAACAGGCAATTAAAGAAAATTCACTTCAAAATGGACACAATGCAAAAAGTGATAAATCTAGTGCAACCAAAAGATTGGGCCATTTCTCTGGCTCTGTCAGATGCATATCTTCATTTTCCAATTTACCACAATCACAAGCAGTACATGAGGTTCTGTGTAAACAATCAATGCTACCAATGGAAAATCATGTGCTTCGGGGGAACTTTTGCCCCGAGAATTTTCACGAAATTGGTAACAGTTGTAGCAGCTTATCTGCGAACTCAGAATATACGTCTTGTTGTGTATCTAGACGACTGGCTAATTGTGAATCAGAACAAAAATCAACTGATTCAGGATCGACAGAAATGCCTAGATCTGATAGTTGCATTAGGTTTCATCATAAATGTAGTAAAATCTGCACTGTTTCCAAGTCAAACTGTGACATATTTTGGGGGATTGTTCCTTTTGGACAAAGGTCTAGTACTGCCAACACAGGAGAGAGTAAACAATCTAAATTCTATGATTCAGATTCTGATACAAAAACAAGCAAAGGCTATAGATTATCTGAGGGTTTTAGGGGCAATGGCGTCATGTATAGATCTCATTCCCAATGCTCGTCTTCACATGAGACCAATTCAACTCCATCTGTTAAGTTTTTGGAGACCAATATCTCGAAATCTAGAACAACCAGTTCCATTTACACAACATCTGAAATCCCATCTGCTGTGGTGGTTAAATTCAGCCAACACGCAGAGAGGCCGGTCTTTACTGTCTCCAAACAGCACTGTTACGATCACAACAGATGCTTCCAAGACGGGTTTTGGGGGCTACATTGGGTCACAGATTTTTCAGGGGGTTTGGAATTTGGACCAGCAACAATGGCACATCAATTGTTTAGAAATGAAGGCAGTAATTTTGACTCTGAAACACTTTCTAAACCAATTAAAGGGCAAATGTGTATTGATCAGAAGCGACAACACCAGCGTAGTTCAATACATCAATCGTCAAGGGGGGACGAGGTCTCCAAACCTTTGTTTTCTGACTTGGGAATTATGGCAGATAGCAATTCAGGCAAGAAAAATGTGTTAGCCGATCAATTGAGTCGGGTAAAAATTCGTCCAACAGAATGGTGTTTGAACAGGACAGTTGTCAATCAGATTTTTCATTTATGGGGAAATCCAACGGTGGATCTGTTTGCTTCCTCAGAGAACAAACAGACGGAGATATTCTGTTCTTGGATTCCACACCAGAGTGCTTTAGCAATGGATGCACTAACGATATCCTGGGAAAACATGTTCGCATATGCCTTTCCCCCGATTTATCTTGTTCCAAAAGTGTTGTCCTATATGAGGCAGTTCCATTGCAAAATAATTCTGATAGCCCCATTATGGCCACGGAGACACTGGTTTCCACAAATTTTGGAACTATTAGTGGCTCCTCCAGTTCAGTTGCCAATTTGGGAAAATCTGCTGAATCAACCAAAAACAAGAATTTATCACTCAAATCCCCAAATGTTAAATTTGACGGCGTGGCTCCTCTCAACAGAAACTTTGAAGCAGAGGGCTTTTCTGAATCAACTCGAAAACTACTTACCGCTTCATGGCGGAAAGGTACTCAAAAAGATTATGTCAAAAAATTCGAGAAATACAATAGCTGATGTGGTGAAAGGGAAATTAATCCCTATTCAGCAACTTTAGATCAGATTGCAGATTTCTTAACTTCCTTATTTGAGTCAGGTTTGCAATATAGAACTATTTCTGGTTATCGCTCGATGCTTTCGGCTGTTTTACCTCCCTATCATAATAACCCGGTTGGTAAACATCCTTTCATCACAAGGCTTATCAAAGGTGTTTTTCAATCTAGACCTCCAAAAGTTAGATTACTTCCTGAATGGGATTTAGATATCGTTCTGGAGGCTTTGCAAAAAGCTCCTTTTGAACCTCTAAGTAATTCGGATATAAAATCTGTTACATACAAAGCTGTATTTCTAGTTGCTGTGACCACATATCGTAGATGCAGTGATATACAGAGTCTTAGAATAGATCACGAATCAATGAAGGTTCAAGAGAAGGGAATTACTTTTATTCGACATGGTCTCTCAAAACAAGATCGTCAAAATCATTTTGGAATGAAGATTGTTGTACCTTCATTTCCAGAAAAACAATTGTTAGACCCTAAGAGAGCTTTATGTACTTATATGGAGAGAACAAAGAATTTAAGACAAAATTTAAGTTCATCAGACAAGGGTAAACTATTTCTGTCTTTGAATGCACCTCATAAACCAGTCTCTGCACCAACTATATCTAGTTGGATAGTTAAAACGGTTCAAATGGCATACACAGATAAGAATTGTGGCTTATTGGGCTTTTGCTAGTGCCGGTACCAAGTCCGGCTGTCCCGAGTTCCTATCGTTGTTTATGTTTGTCTTTTGTATTTTTATTGTGGTTTTTTTTTCTTGTGCAGTTCCTATTTACTTTCTGGCATGTGGCTATGTTTTTCGGCCATTGTAGGTGTTTCCTGTTATCTTTTTTATTCCATTTTATTCAACCAGGGCGATAGCACCAAGTTGGGCTCTATACAATGGGGCATCAACTAAAGCTATCATTGAAGCCGCAGATTGGGCAACAGAGTCTACTTTTGTGAAACATTATTTAAGAGATTTAGATTCACATAAGTATTTACAGTAGAAGTTTAGTATTAAACATTATTTATGTCTTTTTACAGAATGAAGACAAGTTATTTGCATGCTGTTTTTATTTGGTGGAAGCATTTTAGTTGTACAGGATTGGTGTTTTCAATGAACAGTTTATTTTTGAACTGCATACATGTATGTATATACATCACAGATTTTTCAATATTGAAAAAAAAAAGAAAATTAAATATATGCTGAAAAGAAAATGGTATGGATGTCTTCGATGGAAGAATTTTATCCAGCCTCCAGGAATACTGCTTGTTAATCAGTAAGTATTCTATATTAAATATTAAGTTAATGTGGTAAGTATAATGTACAAAATTAATATAAAATATAATTTTTTGAATCTCAAGAAGAGATTTTATATTAATTTTATAAGTACATTATACTTACCACAGACCACCTCCACCCCAAATAAATTTCTTTTGTTTCACAGGAAATATTTGGAGCGCCAAAATTTTAGACTGGCGCGAATTAGATACAGGTATATAAATTCCGTATACAGGTATTCTAGTCACATGACCAAGTGAGTTGTGTACATCACGTGATGTTTATTTTTAGTTCAACTCACTAATTATGCGATTGAGACACATATAACGCGAACATATTCTATATTAAATATTAAGTTAATGTGGTAAGTATAATGTACTTATAAAATTAATATAAAATCTCTTCTTGAGATTCAAAAAATTATATTTTGTTTCTTGATTTTTATTGAGTTTGAGAGATTTCAAAATTTTTGCACTTTTTGCCCCTTTGTCAAGGTGAAGTATTTCCGACATTTTGTTTCAGTTTAATCGGGTTGTTTTGACCTTTAGCACACCAGAAGATACTTTTTGTTTTCATAAAAGAACACCATGAAATATAACGGCTTTTTTCTTCTATTGTCTGGTCAAATGTTTCAATTTTGTTTCAGATCTAGATCAGGGGAAACATCTACAGTAGCAGAAAATCACTATTACATGTTTAAACTTACCATGTTTGAATACCAAGAGAGTGAAAAAAAAATGTTAGAATTAGAGAATTTTGAACGTTGATTCTCAAAAATTAAAGAATGACGTTAACAAAAGGGTTATGTTTCACGAAAACTAGATAAGTGCAATCAGATGGGCTTCTAGCAATTTCAACACCTCTGGAACCATACAAAAATCGGATTTCGGGCATAAAGTGAAGACTCCAATAGCCGGCCTCCTGACATGCTCAGTAGGTTTCAGGCATTCAAACTTACATAAAGCAGGTTTTCAAATGCTGAGACCATTTTCGAACACGTTTCTGAGTAAATCAGCGAAAAGAATCGTCTTGTTTGTCATGAGACAAGGTCAACATTTGACCTTAAAGAACAAGTATTGTTTATAATTCAACTTTAACGCACTTTTCATGACAATTTATACAATCCAAATGTAAATGTACCGAGTTATTCTGTCGAATTTTCGCCAATTAGAAAGGCGGTATTTTGCATCGCTATAATCCGTCTTTTGTTCAACAGGAAATGGATTTACAAATGTTTGCAATCTTTGAAAAGACGTCTCATTTGCCATTTTGAAGATTCGCTACTTTCATTTGTACATGTAGTAAATAGCCAAGAACTGATAAAATTGGTGATCACATGGGATACTGATTTCGTTAAAAATTCGATTCTTGCCAATAAGCGTTTTGATTGGTCTATCCATTGTCATTTTAGTGACAAAATTGTCAAAGGTCATTTAGTTGTAGAGAAGATGCCTTGGAGTTTGTTTATAATGTTTTGGTTATGTTTGATTATTTAAATTCTATTATTTTGAATAAGTGAACAGTTTTCCCGTAAGTATACTTTTTCATTTCTCATAAAATCTTATGGCATTTTACCTTGTTTCTGCGTATTCACCAGCCAAATAGTAAGAGATTTGCTTGTAAAGAAAATTTGCTGTACTTATCAAAAAAATACCGAAGCTTCATTCCGTGTAAAGCACTCCATAGATGGCCGTGTTATTTGATTTATATTTACCCCATTATTTTGATATTTTTGGTAATGAGTGCTTCTTTTTTTTACTATTTTTGATGATGGCTTATAATATTGTTTGATTCTTACGCTGTTGATGAAACACGTATACAGCATAACGAAATTAACCTTTGATTATGCAACTTGTGAATTTATTGTATATAAAAATGAATAACTGGAAAAATG
>MJUU01062276.1:6273-37146 GCA_002080025.1 Modiolus philippinarum
TATTACAAAGTATACTTACTAATACACTGTGGAGAATTATACCAGGCTGTAACTCTGTTTGTTTCTCTACATCATGATATTACAAAGTATACTTACTACTACACTGTGGAGAATTATCCCAGGCAGAAACTCTGTTTGTTTCTCTACAGCATGATATTACAAAGTATACTTACTACTACACTGTGGAGAATTATCCCAGGCAGAAACTGTTTGTTTCTCTACAGCATGATATTACAAAGTATACTTGCTACTACACTGTGAAGAATTATCCCAGGCAGAAACTCTGTTTGTTTCTCTACATCATGATATTACATGATTGATTGATTGAATATTGTTTAACGTCTACTCAGCAATATTTCAGCTATATCAAGACGAGAACAAGTTTGTTGATAAATAATCACTTTGGGGTATGGAAATGGCCATGGGACGGGAAATTCTGACTGCCACTGGAAAAGTAGGGTGAAATCGTCAAGGGCGGGGAATTTAGCCTTGTAGCCGATCACCTACGGACCACCCCAAAAAGAGCTTGCTACAAGGGTTCTTTAACGTGCAGGAAGCGTGGCATTTCTTCCAACACGTGGACCTGAGTTTACATCCCATCCGAAAGATGGGTTGTGTATTTATTAATCCCGCACAACCACGGAATGGGTCCTATTTCTATATCATGATATTACAAAGTATACTTACTACTACACTGTGGAGAATTATACCAGGCTGTTACTCTGTTTGTTTCTCTACAGCATGATATTACAAAGTATACTTACTACTACACTGTGGAGAATTATCCCAGGCAGAAACTCTGTTTGTTTCTCTACATTTGATGTAAGGATAGCCAAGTCCATCCATTATGTAGCCAGTAATACAGGTATATACATACTCCTTTCCTACTTCTTCTCCAACAGAATTAGCTGGTCCAGGAGGTACAATGGCATTTGATATGACAGGAATTTCACTACATACTAGAAATAAAAAAAGTATATTCTTCTTATTTCTACCTTTTTTAAGAACAATAGTAAAACAGAAAGTTTGATAAGTGCATGAAATAACCTCAGCAAATTAAGCATATGAAATGAATAATCCTCTGGTAAACAGTGGATAGCTCATCCAGGGACCTTTTTGTTTATCGTGTGGTAAATTGCCAGACTAGTTTCAACCCTTTAACAGGTCTTCTTCAGAGACTGAGGTAAATTATTTCCTTTGCTGACATCATGTTATGTTATCTGGTAATTTTATCCCATTATCTGTAATTGTATAATGTAATCCCATCATTTTATACTGTAATGGTAATAACATAGTTTTATTTGGTTATCCCTTGAAACTAAGTTTTTTTTTTAATTTCTGGTTCATGTGTACCTTGGTATTATAACCTGGTTATCAAGTGATAACATCCAGTTATCCAATCCTATCATCTGCTACATTTTTACTTAGATAAACACCTATCAATGTTTGCTCGTTTTGCTTTGAAATATTTTGGTTAATATAACAAGAATATGTGTCTAACGGACACAATGCCCCGCCTTACAACTATTTTGAACAATGATATATTTTGTGATCAGTAAATCATGAAGTTGCTTGGATGGATGTATTTTTATTATTTTTGTTTAATTATATCCTAATGGGTATTTAATTTAATGGGTGTTTAATGATAATAGCATACAACCTTCAGAGAAAAGAAACTTAAACCTATGGATAAACCTCAAACTATCCCCTTTTTCCGTAATCATTCAAGCATGATGTTGGTGGCAAGGGTAAATATTTGTTATGTTTTTTGTTTATTTATATCCTTATGAATGTGTATTTATATAAAGTTTCATAATTAAAACATACATCCGTCACAGAAAAGAAACTTAAACCTGAGGTTAAATCTCATACCATCCACCTTTTCAATGATGAGTGAAGCAAGAATTTGGTAGTAAGGATAAATATGATTTTTGTTTATTTATATCCTAATGTGTATTTATATAAAGTTTCATAATTAAAACATACATCCATCACAGAAAAGAGACTTAAACCTGAGGTTAAATCTTGTACCATCCCCCTTTTTCAATGATAAGTGAAGCATGAATTTGGTAGTAAGGATAAATTTTTATTATGATTTTTGTTTAATTATACCTTAATGTGTATTTATACAAAGTTTCATGATAATAGCATACATCCTTCACAGAAAAAAAAACTTCAACCTAAGAGTAAACCTAACTTGGGACGGACGGACGGACAGACCCGAATACTATATGCCCCCCTACTATCGTAGGAGGGGCATAAAAACAATGTCTGCCAATACCATTTCAGTGTTTAATTAGAGGGACAATAGTTTTTGCTGTTTTGTGAGACTGGGCGTGAAATAACTATTTTATTAACTTATATAAACAATCAAAACATCTTGCCTGTGAATAAATTTTCTAAATAGGTAAGATTTGAAGCTGGTGACGTCGCACTGCGCATTTATTTTGCGCATGGAACAGTTCGTCTGGAAATCGGTAAACAGTTAACTGTTCCACCCGACGCTAAAATTTTCATGAAAATAGTTCAAAATGAAACATATGAAAAAATGCAACTATAAGTTAATAACATTTTATGAGGTGATACTATTCTAATAATGGTTCAAAGAATAAAACCTGTAGAATCCCAAAATCTTAAACAGTAGAATTTTGATGGCTTGAACACCCACAGGATCAATGAAAACAGAAGTACTGTGGTCCACTGGGCCACAAATAAATACCCCCACTTCCAAAGTGTAATACAATTCTTTAAACAGTTGTCCAGACCAAACTTGAAATGAAGCCAAGAAAACAGGAACTGGTAATACAGCATACCTGAAAACAGCTTACACATTACAATTCATCCAAATCAAGCTTCAGACCAAATATGAAACCAACCCAATTATGGAAGCTGAGAAAACTGTGATGAAAATTTCTCCTTCCTAGTTAGTTACTGTTAAACATCAAAGAATCGGCAAACAGGAAGTGCATGTACAACAGACCTGTAATTGTAAATGGCTTACACATTACAACTCATCATTATAAAGCTCTAGTCCAAATTTGAAATCATACCCACTTATATAAGCCAAATAAACTGTGACGAAAAATTCTCATCCATTAAGGGTTACAGTAAAACTTCGACATATTGGCAAACAGGAAGTGGTAATATGGTAGACCTCAAAATAGCTTACACGTTACAACTCATTATTATAAAGCTCCAGACCAAATTTGAAATCATTCCCTCCTATACAATTCACGTAAACTGTGAAGAAAATTTCTCATCCATAGTCTGTTATAGTAATACTTCAACATATCCGCAAACAGGAAGTAGAAAAATGACAGACCCAAAAATAGCTTACACTTTACAACTCATCATAATCAAGCTCCTGACCAAATATGAAATCATTCCAATATATACAAGCTGAGAAAATTGTGACGAAAAATTCTCATCCATAGTGTGTTGTAGTAAAACTTCAACATATAGTCAAACAGGAAGTAGCAACACGACAGACCTGAAAATAGCTTACACCTTTCAACTCATCATACTTAAGCTTCTGACCAAATATGAAATCATTCCAACATATACAAGCTGAGAAAACTGTGACCAAAATTTCTCATCCATAGTGTGTTATAGTAAAACTTCCAACGCATTGGCAAACAGGAAGTAGCAAAAAGACAGACTCGAAAATAGCTTACAAGTTATAACTCATCATAACCAAGTTTCTGACCAAATATTAAATCATTCCAACATATACAAGCTAAGAAAACTGTGACCAAAATGTGTGACGGACGGACGGACGGAAGGACGGACGCAGGAATGATACATTGTAAAACTTTTTTCACTGCAGGACTAGTAATGAAAAAATAAATATCAAATGATCAAAGAGAGATAACTCAGAACAAAAATAAATTAAAAAAATTAATATCTAAGACTTTCAATGGTTTGTGTGACTATACATTGTGAGACTCTTGGTTTGTGGGACTGTCCATAGTGGTTTGTTGAACTTTTTTTTAAGTCCCACAATGTATCGGACTGTCCATAGTGGTTTCTTGAACTTTTTTTGAAGTCCCACAATGTATCGGACTGTCCAAAGGGGTTTCTTGAACTTTTTTGAAGTCCCACAATGTGTCCATAGTGATTTTTGTGGGACTTCTTGGTTTGTTGGACTGTCCATAGTGATATTTGTGGGACTTTTGGTTTGTGGGACTGTCCATAGTAATTTTTGTGGGACTTCTTGGTTTGTGGGACTGTCCATAGTGATTTGTTAAACTTTTTTGAAAGTCCCACAATTCACAATACCAAAAAAAAGTTTCACAATGTACTTGGACAAAATTTATGGACATTCAGACAAAAAATGTCTATTTACCCCTTTCCAAACGTTTATGAAACACAGCAGTAAATAAATTTGAAATAAGAAATTGAGGACAGAAAATGTTTTTTTTGTTAGTTTTGGTGATTTTTTTGGGGGGGGACTTTTTTTAAGTCCCACTGTACCAAAAAAGTCACATAATGTATTCAATGCGAACACATCCTGACAGACGGACGGACAGACCGACGGACGGATGGACACGGCCATCACTATATACCCGCCACTTTTTCAAAGCGGGGGTATAAAAAGGTAGGTATTTAAGCTATGAAAGTCAAACTATGTTTAAACTTGAACAGTGGGACAACAAAAAGAGACATCTATAGTGTTCAAGTTATTGCATTTTGAGCCAAGTCCAACTGTACAAATTTAATAGCCCCCATCTTTCTACATCCTTCCTTAAGCCCAAAGATAATAAAGTAATGTTGATTGTATGGCATGTTTATATGAATTGAATAATCTAGACACATAATAATAAATATATACCATAAAAATTAATTTGTTTTGCAAGCATGGAATTCTCTGCTTGCATTGCATCAAAAGGGATAGCGCGAGATGCAATACGAGCTGAGAAATCCATCTGAACTAATTATTAATAGTGTTTTATTTGCTAATTCTGTTTTTGATATATATCAGATATATGTTTCTTTTTCTACTGAAATACTTTTTAGGTTAAACATATAATTTGAGTTAAATATCAAATACGCTGTTGCTAACGTTCCATAGAGATTGACTATAATATGTTCATATCAGCACAGTGCAGTAATAATAAAATTATCGTTGCTCGGGAACAATTGAAAATTAAGCAAATTACAATACTGTTTCCAACATAACTGCTTTCCCTATTTGGTACATATGATTACATAATATCACATCTCTGCCCTTTGTAAATTTTCTAAAAATGTTAGATCTTGGCTAATACAAATTAAATACAAAACTAAAAGTAAGATTGCACAATAACCAAAATTTTAATTGCATCAAGTTCAAAATTTGGATCTCATAAGCAGAAGTATTTTCCATTTTTAAATCAACTTTCGACGTCTTTTTGTTCAACATGATGAGAGAGATAAATTTATTGCCAAAGCCTAGCCAGGTATCTCAAATTACCACCATCAAATATTCAAATGATGCAATAAAATTTTCCAATAGAGCAGTTTACTCATAATGGGGAGTGTTAATCTTGCTACATATCAAAATTTTTTGCAAGGATAAATTGTACCTGGAAATTGCAAAATATATGATGTTTTTAACAAAAACTTTGAAATCCACAGAAGTCATCAAGTGGTTTGACAGGGAATATGTTCAAATTGCATTTATTTTTACATGAAAAGACTCACACACAAGTTTTATAAATAAATGAGAACAAGCAGCAAACACTACAAGCCTATACTAAAGCATCCACATATTTTTATCCACACTTTTCTGAAGAAAATGTGGGATATTGTTTTGGTCCCGTCTGTCCGTCCGTCCGTCCATCTGTCTGTCTGTTAGATGAACCTTGTCAGTGGAACTCATCTATTATATATATGTGAGCTTGTCAATGGAACTCCCCCTACATTTTTGGATTTAGTGTTTTAATTCTGTTATAGAATTGTTGCAAATATGCTGCAGATGTGCAATAAGCTTTTGGATTTTTGATATTGGTCTTGGTGCAAACAAGAGGCCCAAAGATATCTACTATATATATTTGAGCTTGTTAGTGGAATTCCTCCTACATTTTTGGATTTACTGATTTAATTTTATTTTAGAATTGTTGCATATAGTCTAAAAAAATGTGCATTGAAAGCTTTTGGAATTTTGATTCCTGTTCCAACTTTGGTAAATTTCCTGAAAATGTCAAAGACTCATATTTTTTTTAACTTACAGCATATAATCTCATATTTTTGGGAATCGTCTGGAAAAAAATAAAGTTCTGAATACCTAGAATTCTAAAATGTGATTCCATTTATGGTAAATATCCTGAAACTATCAAAGACCACTTATTTTTTGGAATTCTACCTAGCAACGATACTTTTAGAATTTGCTTCAATTAGGACAAACAGTTTCACCAGATTTATTTCCAAAATATCGGATTCCATTTTGGTTAACTTCCTGAAAGTCTCTTAAGTCCACTTATTTTTGGAATGTCTCTCCAGCAACCATATACCTTTTTATTCTTTTTTAGTAGAAATATAAAGTGTAGTATTTACAACAGAATTCTTAATTTTAATACCTTCTTAGATTTACTTATTTGAGGATTGTTGTCTCATTAACATCCCTCTCTTATTGTTATTTTTTTTCAATTTATGCTAAGACTATATAACAGTTTCAATCGTGTACTTAATGCCATTAAAGATTTGAAACTGTCCCAGTTACATTTAGAGCAGCAAAAGAAATTAGCAGTTTGATTGCAAAAAAATTAGAAGATTTTGGATTTATGAGACTTACAACGTGGTTTTTCACAAGCTACATCATTTTTAGGAAGCTTCACAGCAGTAGGATCAGATGAAGATGTATATGTGTCCTTTATCCAATAACCAATGGGATTCATCATTACTGCAATCAATTTAGACTTGTTTTGGAACTCAAAATTTGAATAAGCAAGTGGTGATCCATCAGTCCAAATGTAATTTTCATCGACAAATTCATCAAATAATCCGATAAATCTGTATCCATAATTTGTTCTGTAAATATAAATTTAAAATAACATAAATATTAACTTTTCACATCTGAAAAGACACAAACAAACCGTCTTAAAAAAATTCAAGTCAAGTTTTGAATGATGTTCATCAAAACTGATATGCAAATAACAATAAATTAATGCAGAGTAAAAAATTTTTAATTACAAGGGTCTTATGTAAAACACACAGAGAGAAAAATATTCTAAATGTTTTTTTATTCTGAAGAATTCATTTCAAACTAAATATTTAATACATACGTTAATTCACTACGACATTATTGAATGACAGCCATTTATTTCAAATGTTAAGTACAATACATACCAAAGTTCTCTTACAACTTAATTAGTTTCAGAATCATGAATGACAGCCATTTTTTTGAAACATATAGGACAATACATACCCTTGTTCTCTTACAACTTTATCAGTTTCAGAATCATGAATGACAGCCATTTTTTTAAAACATATAGGACAATACATACCCTAGTTCTCTTACAACTTTGTTAGTTTCAGAATCATGAATGACAGCCATTTTTTTAAACATATAGGACAATACATACCCTAGTTCTCTTACAACTTTGTTAGTTTCAGAATCATGAATGACAGCCATGTATGCATTTAATGCTCCACAATGAATGGCTGGATCATTGTCATTATAAAACTTTTCCTCATTTGAAGCTGGTGCAGTATAATGGCCGACATCCAAATAATAACAATGTCCATCGTGTTGTCTCCAATCTAGCTGACAATTAACTCTTTCTAAAAATAAATATAGACAAATTTACAATTATAGTATACTTAATTTGCAGGCCTAGTAAGTCAAGTGGTTAAACTATGGATTCTTTAAGCCCATCCTCTCTGCAATGGTAAGTAAAACTTAAGGACCACAGACTGAGCCTGTATCGCTCACCTGGCAAAATGCTTAATGATGAAATAATTCATATGGTCATGATTTTGTTGGTTCAGAATGAAATGAGCAATCTTTAAAGGGACCTTCCCTTCATAACACAAATACAGTTTCGTTGCAATAGTTTCAGAGCAGATGATCAACATAATGTCTTTCTCATGGGGTCCAATATCAAACTGTTCCATGCTTTTTTTTTATATTGGATTAAATGGAAACTAGGCATGATTGTTTTAATTTGATCAGATTCACACAAAACTAGGGGTGATTTTTTAGCAAACTACATATGTCTCCCCTTCATAACATTTTTACAAAAAAATGAAAGAATCTTCCAAGTATGTGAGGATTATAATTAGAAAAGCAAGAAATCTTAACCCTTTTCTACATACATAATTATATTGTTTGAATTGGTGTCTTGGTAATAAGTCAAATGTTCTGACCAACACCCAAGAATCAAAGACAAGGTACAAGGTTACATTAAGGTCACTATAAAACATGAACCACAGGCTGGAAATTTTAATTTATGTTAATATATGATGAAAAAATTAAGGATTTCACTTCAAAAATGCAATTATTTAACCCAAAGACTTAAATTCAAGGACACATGAAGGTCGTCATGGTGTGTGACACATAATCTCATGATAATACACCCACATAAATATAATTTTAGTGCAGGTAAAAAGATGAAAAAGCTATGGCTAGTCCAGACAAGCAAACACTAAAAAAAAATAGTTACATGTATCTGATATCAAGGTTAAAGATCAAGGTCATGTGAAGGTCATGATAGTACACAACAAATCTTATGATGACATACTCACAGGCCAAAATATTTCAAGATTTAACTTAGAGCTAAAAAAGACTCATTAATTGGACCTCAAGGGTAAAGGTCAAGATCACACAAAGGCCATTGTTGTATTAGACACACTATCTCATGTTGATTCAATCACATGCCAAATATCACAAGTTTAGGTTAAAAGATGAATATCTTCATGATTGGCGCTAAAAAAAAATCAGCATTTCACCTTAAGATCAAAGGTCAAGGTCACAAGAAGGCTATAATGGTATTCAACAAACCCTCTCATGATAATATACCAACATGCAAAATATCTTAAATCTACATTAAAAGATGAAAAAGTTCTGACCATGGTCTGAAAAATTCAATAATTTGACCTCAATATGAAAAGTCAAGGTCACATGAAGACCATTATGGTAGGAGGCACACAGTCTTGTAATGATACACTTACATGTCATATATCTTAAGTCTGGGTCAAAAGATGATAAAGTTCTATATAGGAGTGAAAAAAATGGAAGAATGTGTCCATGGGACACGGATGCCCCCGCCTCCTTGCAATCGAAACCCTTAAATTATTAAAGGCATAACTATGTACAACATATATATCAAATGTTATAAAAAAAGGATCTTTCTCCTGTGATACATAGGCACTGGAACTGGTTTGGTTTTGATATAATGTGTAGTTCCAACAAATAATCTGAGAAACAGTCTTATATGTAATACTAATCTATTTTTAGCAACTGTGACCTTGACCGTGGGGGTATCAATGCTAAAATCTATGGGATTATGTCTATAGTGATAAGTAAGCAAGTGACCAAGTTTGGTTTTGATCAGATGCAGAATACTCAAGTAATTGTTCGGAAACCAAAATTTTATTGAAATTTTAGTCTATTTTTAGGAACTGTGACCTTGACCTTGGTGCTACCATCCTGGAAATCAATAGGCTTTTATATTGGGTGATAGTTATCATCCGAAAACCAATTTTACTGAAATTTTAGTCTACTTTTAGCAACTATGACCTTGACCTTGGGGGTACCAACCTGGAAATCGATAGGGTTCTGTCTTGGGTGATAAGCAAGCATGCGACCAAGTTTGGTTTTGATCTGATGTAGTATACTCAAGTTATCATCCGGAAACTAAAATTTTATTGAAATTTTAGTCTATTGTTAGCAACTGTGACCTTGACCTTGGGGGTACCAACCCGGAAATCTATAGGGTTCTGTCTTCGGTGATAAGTAGTTTGGTTTTGATCCGATGTAGTATACTCAAGTTATCATCCGGAAACCAAAATTTTATTGAAATTTTAGTCTATTTCTAGCAACAGTGACCTTGACCTTCGGGGTACCAACCCGGAAATCAATAGGGTTCCATCATGGGTGATAAGCAAGCATGTGACCAAGTTTGGTTTTGATCCGAAGTAGTATACTTAAGTTATCATCCGGAAACCAAAATTTTATTGAAATTTTAGTCTATTTTTAGCAACTGTGACCTTGTCCTTGGGGGTACCAACCCTGAAATCGATAGGGTTCTGTCTTGGGTGATAAGTAAGCATGCGACCAAGTTTGGTTTTGATCTGATGTAGTATACTCAAGTTATCACCGGAAACCAAAATTTTACTGAAATTTTAGTCTATTTTTAGCAACTGTGACCTTAACCTTGGGGGTACCAACCTGGAAATCAATAGGGTTCTGTCTTGGGTGATAAGTAAGCATGTGACCAAGTTTGCTTTTGATCCAATGCAGGATACTCAAGTTATCATCCAGAAACCAAAATTTTATTGAAATTTTAGTCTATTTTTAGCAACTGTGACCTTGACCTTGGGGGTACCAACCCGGAAATCGACAGGCTTCCGTCTTGGGTGATAAGCAAGCATGTGACCAAGTTTGGTTTTGATCCGATGTTGTATACTCAAGTTATCATCACGAAACCAAAATTTTATTGAAATTTTAGTCTATTTTTAGCAACTGTGACCTTGACCTTGGGGGTACCAACCTGGAAATCAATAGATTTCTGTCTTCGGTAATAAGTAAGCATGTGACCAAGTTTGGTTTTGATCTGATGTAGTATACTTAAGTTATCATCCGGAAACCAAAATTTTATTGAAATTTAGTCTATTTTTAGCAACTGTGACCTTGACCTTGGGGGTACCAACCAGGAAATCGATAGGGTCCTGTCTTGGGTGATAAGCAAGCATGTGACCAAGTTTGGATTTGATCCTATGTAGTATACTCAAGTTATCATCCAGAAACCAAAATTTCATTGAAATTTTAGTCTATTTTTAGCAACTGTGACCTTGACCTTGGGGGCACCAACCTAGAAATCAATAGTGTTCTGTCTTGGGTGTTAAGTAAGCATGTGACCAAGTTTGGTTTGATCCAATGCAGGATACTCAAGTTATCATCCGGAAACCAAAATTTTATTGAAATTTAAGTCTTTTAAGTTTGGTTTTGATCCAATGCAGGATACTCAAGTTTTCATCCAGAAACCAAAAAGATGGACGTACGGACGGACGTACAGATCAGGGTAAACCTTAATGCCCCCGACCGCCTAGCGGCGGGGGCATAAAAAATCAGTAATTTGACCTCATGGTCAAAGTTCAAGGTCAAACAAAGGTCATTATGGTACCCAACACACTGTCTCATGATGATACATACACATGCCAAATATCTAAAGTCTAGGTCAAAAGATGAAAAAGTTCTGGCCAAGAGCTATAAAATCTCAGTAATTTGGGCTGAAGGTTAAAGGTCAAGGTCACATAAAAGCTTTTATGGTACACATCACCTCGTCTTATAATGATACACCCACATGCTAAATATGTTAAGATTAGTTCAAACTAGAGGCTCACATGAGCCTGTATCGCTCACCTGGTGACTGGTTTTATTCATTGTCAGGAAGAGACCACTCATTCATACTATAAATCAGTTCACCAGATGTTACATTTTCAATCTTGGATGAGTTACAAACATAAAATTACAAACTTTGAAAGGGAACACCCAAATACAATCGTAACCAAACTTGGTTCCAATTGGCTCATTAGGTTCAGAGGAGAAAACATGTGAATGCATTTCCCATAGGGTCCCTATATTAAACGATGTTCCACGCTGGTGGCCATCTTGGATGAGATACAAACGTCAAAATCGCAAATTTTGAAGGGGACAAGTTAAGGACTATTGTGACCGAGTTTGGTTGAATTTGGCTTGGTAGTTTCAGAGGAGAAAATCTTTGGATGCATTTCCCATAACGTTCCTATGTTAAACTATGTTCTCTGCTGGCAGCCACCTTCAATGAGGTATGAATATAAAAATCACAAACTTTCAAGGGGACCACCTAAAGACTATTGTGATCAAGTTTGGTTCAAATTGGCTCAGTAGTTTCCAAGAAGAAGATCTTTGAATACATTTCCAATAGGGTTCTATGTTAAACTATGTCCTGTGCTGACGACCATCTTGGATGAGGTACGAACATAAAAATTACAAACTTTAAAGGGGACCAGCCAAGGACAATTGTATCCAAGTTTGGTTCCTACTGGCTTATAGTGGTTTCAGGAGAAAAGACCTTTGAATGTATTTCCCATAGGGTCCCTATGTTAAACTATGTTCCCCGCTGGCGGCCATCTTGGATGAGGTACAACCACAAAAATCACAACCTTTAAAGGGGACCACCTGAGGACTATTGTGACAAAATTTGGTCCACATTGGCTCAGTGGTTTCAGAGGAGAAGATCTTTGAATGCATTTCCCATAGGGTCCTATGTTAAACTATGTTCCCTAGTGGCGGCCATCTTGGATGAGATGCTAATCTGGAAAAGCTCAACACTTTTGTAATTCACATTTAACCTCCATCTCAAACAGTTTTTGAAATAAAAGTAAAAATGTTAAAACATCGTGAAAATTCAAAGAAAAAGGGGCCATAACTCCTATGTGGGTCATCAGATTTTCTTCAAACTTGCAGGAAATGTGGATCTTACTATGCTGACCATTTTTGTAATTTAAACTTCACTTCTATCTTCTACCATTTTCAATATATAAGACTAAAAGTAACAAAAAAACGAAAATTTTACGGAAAAGGGGCAATAACTCCAAGATGGGTTATCGGATATTCTTCAAAATTGCAGGGCTAGTAGATCTCATCATGCCGATCATTTTTGTCCCCATGTCAGATTTTTGATATCTGTAACGGTTTTCGAGTAATTTGCAAAAAACGGCAATTTACCACTATGTTCTATTTTTAGTAACAGCGGCCATGTTAATTGGTCTATGGACATAAAAGTCATAAACTTGAAAGAGCATACCCTTGTGATGATTAAGGCCAAGTTTGGTTAGTATTGGCCCAGCAGTTTCAGAGGAGAAGATCTTTGAATAAAAGTTAATGGACGGACGGACGACGGACGCCAAGTGATGGTAAAAGCTAAAAATGAAATAGTTCTGGCTTGGACAGGCCAGCAGCTAAAAATTTTAGGAATTTGTCTTACAGGTCAAGGTCACATGAATATCATAAAGGTACATGACACACTTTCTCATGATGACACACCTACATGCAAAATATCTTAAGGTAGTACAGGGGTTTAAAATTGCGCATAATTCTTGTGCATCTGACAGAAAATGGGATTCACTTTGGGAATGTTGGCCAAATCATTTTCGATGTCTTATGATCTTTAAATTTGGTCGAATATGCCACTTCATTGGGTTACCATGCAGAATATCAAACCTTTTCAGCAAACTCTTGTTCTATTAAGGTGAGATAATTTGTATAGATATAATAGACAAAAATCAGTTTTTTGTCATTTATTCAAAACAAGAGGCTCTCAAGAGCCTGTATCACTCACCTGGGTCCTATGCAGCACTATAAGTATATGTTATCTGGATTTTGACATCTGTATATCGTAAAATATCATCCCGTGAGCCAGAATATGAAGCACAGGGGCGAGTGAGCGCAGCAAATGAGCCCCAAGCTTCATATTCTGGAAAGGGATGATATTTCACAATATTCCAGCTTTCAAAATTCAGATAACTTGTTTATCGTCTTTTATTTCTTATTTCTATATAATAGTTTATAAGGTTTTGTGTCAAACTCTCCCAAGGTTGCCCGGGAAATTAGGTTCATTCATTTTTTACAAATTGGGAAATGTTTTGTAGTTATTTTATGACTTTACAATATTTTTTTGTTGGCTAACATTATAAAATTTAGAAATTTTTTTATCGAACCATGTTAGCAAATCGAAATAAAGTCGTTTTTTTTTCATTGTAGAACCTCCCATTGTTTACATTTGTCTTCCAGTTCCTAGGCACTTTCATGACGTCACAACGTAAACAAAATGGTGGATCTGCTGAAGTTATCAGCGACCTACTTTCCGTATTTTTTCAAACGTCTTGTTTTTATTTTTGTGTATTGGTGACGGTAATTTGTTTACAAAATTAAAAACAGAAGTATAATAGATTCTTTATCCAATTAAGATTTATTTCTTGCGAAACGGATAAAAAGGATATTGCTTGTCAAACATTGGGAGAATTGCCTTGATAACTACAGGTCAACCTCTTGATAAGTTCAGGTCAACCGGATATGGCTTTTGTGGAAGGGCTCTGCAGGCTGAGATAGGCAGAGGCAAAGACGATAATTCCAAATTGATGGTCCATCTTTGGTGGTGTATGTACAAAAAAATCAAAAACTTTTTATAAAATTAAAATCAAAAACTTTTTATAAAATTAAATTAAAATTGTTCAAGCAGTTTCAAAGAAGATTTTTGAATGCAGTTTCCAAACTTAAAGGGCCTATGTTAATCTACATTCCCTGCTGGCAGCTATTTAACATAAAACTTTGAAGAGGGTCGGTCACCCAAGGACTATCATATCAAAATTCTACTGGAAATGTTCAAGCAATTTCAGAGCAGAAATCTTTTTATGCATTTTCCATTGGGTCCTATGTTAAACTAAGTTTTGCCACTGGTGGCCATGTTGGAAGACGGATCAGCACCAAAGTAAAAACTTGGTCAAAATCTCACAAGTTTCATTTATGCAATGTTTAAATTGAATCCAGTCAAAGGTTTTCTATAATATCTTTGTATGCATTTTCCCATTTGGGTCAAATTAATTGCTGGCGGCTATTTTAGATGATGGATCAGCACCTAAGAAACAACACTTGGTCAGCTTTTCATAAGCACCATTTATGCAAAGTTTGGTTTACATCTATTCAATCTATTCAGCAGTTCTCTAGAAGAAGATATGTAAAATTAAGTTCACAGCTGGTGACACTTGGTCAGCACCTGACAGGCATCCTTCATGTCATGTTTGATTTAAATCCATTCAGCAGTTCTCTAGAAGATCTTTGTGTGCATTTCCCATAGGGTCCAATGCTGTGGGTCATATACAATGATGAATCAGCACCTAAGTAAAAATACTTAGTCAGCATCTCATAAGCATTATCAATGCCAAGTATTGGTTAAAGCAATTCAGTGGTTCTCAAAAAGAAGTTCTTTGTAGCATTTTACCATTGGGTCCAATGTTAAAATTAAGTTCCCCACTGGCGGCCATGTTGGATGACGGATTGGCACCAAAGTAGTAACACTTGGTCAGC
This sequence comes from Modiolus philippinarum, assembly GCA_002080025.1. Lineage (NCBI taxonomy): Eukaryota > Metazoa > Mollusca > Bivalvia > Mytilida > Modiolidae > Modiolus > Modiolus philippinarum. The sequence continues at coordinate 21,542 of MJUU01062276.1, forward strand.
ACCTCATAAGCAACATTCACGCCAAGTTTGGTTCAAATCCGTTCATTTGTTGTCAAGAAGTTCTTTGTACGCATATTCCGATAGGTTCCAATGTTATAATTAAGATCCCCTCTGGCGGCCATGTTGGAAGACAGATCGGCACCAAAGTATCAACCCTTGGTCAGCACCTCATCAGCATCATTTAAGCCGAATTTCGTTAATTTGGTGGTTCTCAAGAAGAAGTTCTTTGTACAAATTTTCCCATTAGGTCAAATAGTAAACTAAGTTCCCCGCTGGCGGCCATCTTGGAAGAGGTCCGAAAACTTGACCATGTTCAATATAATCCTGATCAGGGATCAGGAAATGCCACTTTTTTGTCGGTCATGACCAAAATTCTCAATTTTTGACCGAACTGAATTTCCACCTTTCGGACATTTCAAAAAATTATATGTAGAAAAATCAGACATTCTACAAGACAATAATGCATGTAAAATTTGACTTGAATCACCAATCCACTAATTAAATTTGATGTGATATATCAACAGGTAATTACTAAATAAACATGACATCAACTATAATCGGATTAACAGGTAATTATCACACCTCTGTTGATTGCCAATAACGAATTGATTACAGTTCTGGTAATGTGTTAAAGGGTTGTTAATTGAAACAAAGGCGAGGGAATCATTTAAAATGGAGAAATTGAGAAGTAATTTCACTTCAAACGTGATATTTCCTTTTTAATTTCAACATTTTACCGACCAGTACTTTCATTTCTACTTACTCAACCGATCGCGCATGCGTGAAGGTAAAATTAATTGGGAGATCAATAAAATCCAACACTACTGTAAATAAAATTATATTCCCACTAAATTTTCTAAGTGCCCCAAGAAGTCTAAACTTTTAATTTGACCGCAATGCATTCATAGCCGTTTCCGATTTTGTTTGAGGTTAAAACATAGGTGTCATTTCCGGTTTACTTTCATTTTTGTCATCGAAGGAGAGGTTAACTGAATTTTGACATCACTTCAGTTAATAAACATGACTTATCAACCGAATAAAGTACTTTCTTTACCTCAGTCATCAAAATGTAAGGCCGCAATCAAACATTTGCTTTGAATACCTTACTTAAATCGCCATCATTGAAAAAGGAGGGTAAAGACCATGTCAAATTTTCATTCAAATTTTTTTTTTCGCAACCAAAAATGACTGAAATGGGGTGGAAAAATTTCCAGATCCCTGGTCCTGATCATGCTGAACATTTTTGCAATTTAAACTTGACCTCTGTCTCAAAGCGTTTTTGAAATACAGGACAAAAAGTATAAAATAATGAAAAATTTGACCAATAAAGGACCACAACTCATATATAGGTACTTGGATTTTCTTCAAAATTTCCATGTGGGAAGATCTTAAAATGCTGAACATTTTTGCAACTTAAACTTTCCCTCTATCTGTTATAGTTTTTTAATAAAAAATATTTTTTAATAAAAAATAAAAAACATCAAAATTTTTAAAATTTTACAGAACCAGAGGCTCCCAGGAGCCTGAATCGTTCACCTGGCTCTCAGTTGCCACAATCAAGTTAACATTGTAAGTTATATAGATGATCTTTAGTCTAGCTCGTTAAAAATCACACATCTTGAACTGTATTTAAAGTCTGATAATGTTCTCCTATATTTCTTTCTTGGGCTTTTTTGACAAAAAACATTCTTGCTAAGAACCACCTTCAACACCAGTTTTGTAGTCGAGACATCATTTTGTAAATGGCAGTCAATGAACAATTTTCAACATTGGTTTTGAAGTCGCAACATCAATATCTATTTGGAAACCAAATTTCATTGAAATCAGACAATGTTGAATTTTCCCGCCTTTTTTGGCGGCCATTTTGAAAATGGCCGTCAGCAAACAATTTTTTCAAGATCAGTTATGAAGTTGTGACATCAATATACCTATTTGGAAACCAAATTTCATTGAAATCGGACAATGTTAAATTTTCCCGCCTTTTTTGGTGGCCAATGAACAATTTTCAACACAGGTTTTGAAGTAGTGACATCAATTCCCACCTCGATACCAAATTTCATTGAAATCGGACAATGTTGAATTTTCCCACCTTTTTTGGCAGCCATTTTGAAAATGGCGGTCAACGAATAATTTTTAACATCAGTTTTGAAGTTGCGACATCAATACCTTTTTGGAAACCAAATTTCCTTGAAATCGGACAATGTTGAATTTTCCTGCCTTTTTTTGCTGGCCATTTTGAAAATGGCAGTCGACGAACACTTTTCAACACCGGTTTTGAAGTCCCTACATCAATATCTATTTGGAAACCAAATTTCATTGAAATCAAACGATGTTGAATTTTCCTGCCTTTTTTCGGCGGCCATTTTGAAAATGGTGGTCAACAAACAATTTTAAACACCAGTTTTGAAATCCACACAGCATGGCAAAAATTTTATCAATTTACACTTAACCTTCATGTTCTAGTTTTGGAAATAAAAGACGAAAAATATGAAAATTTTGAAAATTCCATGAAAAAAGGGCAATAACTCCTACAAGGGTTTTTGGATTTTTTTCAAAATTTCAAGGTTGGTAGATCTTAATATGCTGAACATTTTTGCAATATACACTTGACCTCTATCTGTTACACTTTTTGAAATAAAAAATAAAAAATGCACAAATTTTGAAAATTTTACGGAAAAAGGGCAATAACTCCAAGACAAGTTTTAGGATTTTCTTCAAAATTGCAGGGCAAGTAGATCTTGCTATGCTGATCACTTTTACTGCATGTCAGATTTTTGATATCTGTAACGTTTTTGGAGTTATTGGCTAAAAACTGCAATTTACTCTTATGTTCTATTTTTAGCAACGGCGGCCATGTTGTTTGACCTACCGCCTAATCAAACACAATTTCGAAAAGCCATACTCTGGTGATGATTCACGCCAAGTTTGGTTACATTTGGCCCAGTGGTTTCACAGGAGAAGATTTTTGAAATTGTTGACAGACGGACGGACAGACGGACGGACGGACGACGGACGCATAGTGATGGCAAAAGCTCACATGGCCTTTTAGGCCAGGTGAGCTAAAAAGGGCAATAACTCTTAGACGGGTCATCAGATTTTCTTCAAAATTTCAGCATGGGTAGATCTTCTCATACTGATCAATTAAACCTCGTCAGATTTTTTATATCTATAAAGATTTTTGAGTTATTTGCCAAAAACTGTAATTTACCCCTATGTGCTATTTTTAGTAACAGCAGCCATGTTGTTTGACCTAAGACATACAAAATAACAAATTTGAAACTAGATACCCTAGTGATGATTCAGTTTCATTTGACCCAGTGGTTTCAGAGGAGAAGATTTTTGAAAGTGAGCTAACGATGGACGGACGGACGACAGACACCAAGTGATGGCAATAGCTCACCCTGGCACAGCCAGGTGAGCTAACTAGAGGCTCACATGAGCCTGTATCGCTCACCTGGTGACTGGTTTTATTCATTGTCACCAATAGACCACCCATTCATACTATAAATCATCAGCAGATGTTACATTTTCATTCTTTGATGAGGTACAAACTAAAAATCACAAACTTTGGAAAGGAGCATCCAAAGACAATTGTAACCAAGTTTGGTTCCAATTGGCTCAGTAGGTTCAGAGGAGAAGACATTTGAATGCATTTCCCATAGAGTCCTTATGTTAAACTATGTTCCCTGCTGGCAGCCACCTTCAATATGAACATAAAAATCACAAACTTTGAAGGGAAACATCTAAAGACTATTGTAACCAAGTTTGGTTCCAATTGGCTCAGTGGGTTCAGAGGAGAAGACATTTGAATGCATTTCCCATAGGGTCCTTATGTTAAACTGTGCTCCACGCTGGCAGCCAAATCACAAACTTTAAAGGGGACCACCCAAGGACTATTGTGACCAAGTTTGATTCAGTTTGACTTGGTAGTTTCAGAGAAGAAGATCTTTGAATACATTTCCCATAGGATCCATATGTCCCATGCTTGCGACTATCTTGGATGAAGTACGAACATAAAAATCACAAACTTTAAAGGGGACCATCCAAAGACTACTGTGACAAAATTTGGTCCCCATTGGCTCAGTGGTTTCAGAGGAGAAGATCTTTGAATGCATTTCCCATAGGGTCCTATGTTAAACTATCTTCCCCGCTGGCGGCCATCTTGGATGAGATGCGAACCTGCTGGACATCTGTAGAAATTGTAGTTCTGGAAAACCTCAACACTTTTGCAATTCACATTTAACCTTTATCTCAAACAGTTTTTGAAATGAAAGTAAAAACGTTAAAAAATTAAGAAAATTCAAAGAAAAATTGGCAATAACTCCTATGTGGTTCGTCAGATTTTCTTCAGTATTGCAGGATATGTAGATCTTACTATGCTGACCATTTTTGTTACATAAACTTCACTTCACTTCTATCTTCTACCATTTTCAATATATAAGACTAAAGTAAAAGTAACGAAAAACTGAAACAACTCCAAGATGGGTAAACGGATATTCTTCAAAATTGCAGGGCAGGTAGATCTCATCATGCTAATCATTTTTACTCCGTAAGAATTTTGATATCTGTAATGGTTTTCGAGTAGTTTGCAAAAAATGGCAATTTACCCCCATGTTCTATTTTTAGTAACAGCAGCCATGTTGTTTGGTCTACGGTCATAAAACTCACAAACTTGAAAGAGCATACCCTGGTGATGATTCAGGCCAAGTTGGGTTAGTATTGGCTTTGTAGTTTCAGAGGAGAAGATCTTTGAATAAAAGTTAACGGACGGACGGGCGACGGACGGACGGATGGACAGACGGACGGACGGACGACGGATGCCGAGGGATGGCAAAAGCTCACATGGCCTTTGGCCAGGTGAGCTAAAATAGTTCGGTGACCACAATTTTTTTTATGTTAAACAAAGGAAAAGTATACTAGCTGGTAATTTACCAAATTAAAAAAAAATCTATCTGATGTAACTAAAATAAATTAAAAAAAATAGCTGATTTTAGATGAAAGATTCATGCTAATATGGCTGATGACCCCCAATTTTTATTTTATTTTTTGTATGCCCTTAAAACAAAGCATAAGTCATGAAAATATCAGAAAATTTTATCTGACAATATTAGAAGTTATAGACTGGACATGACTGTATCAGAAAAAGAAGTTGCAGAAGCAGAAGAAACAAAGGGTCAAACAATATGTCTTCCTTCCTTGAAGGGCAGACATCATATGCAACTTTTATGGGACACCAGTGATTTTTTTTTCTGTTAGTGGTGGGTAAATTTCCATTGTGTCCTAAAAGTTTAATGATATATCTTAATTTTTTTTCTCTTGGTGGGGGTACATGTTTAAAAATATGTGGCATTCAACCCTACAGAGGAATTTTTACTGGAATACACTTAGTTAGTATTCAGTTTATACAGGTTTTTGGTTTTGTAAGTGTTCTGTTTGAGACAAAGTTCTGTTTATAAGAGTATAGACAGTTTTCTGTTAACAATAGTATCTGATTTAGTCAGTGTTCTGTTTAAGATTGTGTTCTGTTTATAAGAGTGTCTGGTTCAGTCAGTGTTCTAATGCAGGTTTCTCTGAACAACATAAGAGTTTAGAGTGATACTATCCAAGAATTACTTTCTAGGTGCTATGTATAGTTAAAAAGTGGCCACTTTCTCCAGATTCTGATATCAGTCAACATCTTTCTTGACTAATAGAGGTTGTTTGTTATTGGAATGTATTATTTCTAATCTATACAGTGGACTCAATGAAATTGAATATCGTATAAAGGAATATATCGGCAAATCGAATATTATGATTTCAAAATACAAAAACATTTCCTATGGTTATGATGTTAATTTCTCCGCCTAATTGGATATCGGATAAGAGAATATATATACTATTTGAATAAAAAAAATGCCACTTGTGCTGATCAGTGTCATTGAAATCAGATATTCTAATTACAGGTAATTACTGATTACAGGTGAACATTCCCGTGGAAGTGTCAACAGGTGACGAAGCCATTAATCTGCCAGGAGAAATCAATAATATTACCTAATTTAATAAATAATAAAACATAAATCTTGCTCAATTCTTTTGTTTTTGTATATTCATAAGTTGTAATGGTGGGAATTTGGCTTAGTTTTTGTGAATTTTTGTGTATATGTTCAAGACCATAAGCGTATTTGGACTCTATGCGTACGGTCAGGACGGTATGCGTATACTCATATGGTCTGACCGTACGCGTATAGTCGGCCCATACGAGTACAGTCTGTTACAAGCTGGACCATACGCGTATATTTAGACGGTACATGTATGAGTACAAAGAAAATAAAGGGCTACGCCAAGCACAGCATGATACGACCGCAGCATGTCGACCACTGAAATTTCAATAAAAGTAGTTTAAAGTGACTGTGGACACAGTAAAGCGCTTGACACAATAATTCGATGGACACAGTTATTAGCTAGGAACAAAAAAAGGAAAAATTCAACCCTTCTGATCACTTACTGATGAAAAAAAAAATGAAAGAGCTATGCAAAATATAGACTATCAACTAAAACTTTACATCCATAGAAATTCAAAGAAAAAAATTCCATCGAAATCTGATGAAAAATAAAGTTAAGACATATTTAGAAAAATTGCAATTTTGGCCCCTTTGACCCCTCGTAGCTCGGAAACGGTAAGAGCCACGCCAAATTCATTGTCATATCTCTGAAAGCTTAGATCAAGAGGAATCCAAAGAAAAAAATCCCATCGAAATCCAATGAAAAATAAAGATTTGACATATTTAGAAAAACTGCAATTTTGGCCCCTTTGACCCCTCGTAGCTCGGAAACGGTAAGAGCTACAAAAAATCCGTTGACATATTGCAAAAAGCTTAGATCAAGAGGAATCCAAAGAAAAAATCCCATTGAAATCCGATGAAAAATAAAGATTTGACATATTTAGAAAAATTGCATTTTTGGCCCATTTGACCCCCTGTAGCTCTGAAACGGTAAGACCTACACAAAATCCGTTGGCATAATGCTGAAAGCTTAGATCAAGAGGAATCCATAGAAAAAAATCCCATCGAAATCCGATGAAAAATAAAGATTTGACATAATCTGCAAATTCCCAATTTTGGCCCCGTTCGGCCCCTCATAGCTGGGAAAGGAAACAAGTTATCAAAAATCTAATAGTTGAGTGCCATATTAATTTTTCACAAGGAATCCATTAAAAAAACTGCATCAAAATTGGACGTAGAATAAAAAATTTATTTTTTTGGAGATTTGCCCCTGTTGGGCCCCATTTATCTCGTGAGCGGTACATGCTACGTGTAATCCGTTGGCATACCCCAGATTGGAAATTTCCTCAGGAGCACACTGAAAGAAACCCCATCAAAATCCGATTAATAATAAAGATTCCACAGACAAACATGTGAAAACACCCAATTTAACTTCTTTTGGCCCCTTTTTTAAAAACGGGTGGGGCCACAATTACCAAAACTAAGTCAAGCCTTCCTTTTGTACCAAAGAACATTATGTTAAAATTTCATAAGGATTGATCTACTGGAACTAAAGTTATTGACCAAAAACTAAAGTGTCTACAGACGATGACAACGACGACGACGACAACGACGACGACGACGACAGCACCATACCAATATACGACCGCAAAAATTTTTGCGGTCGTATAAAAACAGACACAACATTCATTATTCAAACAAAGAAGTAAGTTACAGTCCAAACTGAAAGCACTACCTACCACTGAAACCGTATAAATTATTAGGTCTTTATAAAAACAATAAATTTCTCATATAACTGAAATGAAATTACAGAAGCAGTGAAATAAAAACAAAATATTTTCCTATTTTCACACAAATAAAGGTGATTCGCAAACTTCATTTTTACATTAAGAAGTTTTGTTCATGGACAGGAGGTATTCCTTTTGGGAACACTGTGTTATTTCCGCTGTTATAGTTATTCAGCTATTCCTTTACGAGGTTTTGGGATTTGCACCCTTTTGGTGTAATTGGGGAAAATGTCGTTCTTCTTTAGATGTGGTATTCAATGATTATTTTCTCAGGGTTCACAGACAAGAAGACTATCATATATTTCATTTATTTTTGTACGGAACACTTGGTTTTTCAATTATTTTATCATTTTATCTCAAATAACGTTCACTTAATAAGTCAATTTTATAAAAGCATCTCCAAAACATCATTACGGTAAATTCTTATTTATTCTTATTTTCATTACAATAACTATTTTTTAGAAAATCTTAGTTGTTTCTAAACATAAGAGCTTAATTCATTAAATAATATTGTATACGGTATCATAATTTATTGATATATTATCCAAGAGCACGCAAGACTTTGAAATAGCCAGACCGTATGGGTATTTGAAAAAATACTTGTATGGTCCGGACCGTACACGTACGGTCCAAATATGCCTATGGTCTGGAACATAGACAGCAAGATTGTGAAGTCTGAGGTAATTTGCATATTGTTGTATGCCTGTCAAACGTAAATCAATAACACTATGCATTTAATAAAAGAATAAACAAGAGCTGTCACCGAATGGCAGCCAGATATACCCCTGCTCATTGAACCCTAAATCAATATGAATAGTGCAAATTTAGGAGGGTATGGACACAATACAGGTGTGGACACAGTACAAACGGGGACATAATAAGAGTATGGAAATGATGATATAATTTTTCACAAGGGTTCAAATGAAAATATTCCGTCCAAATAAGACCAAAAAAAAATCACCTTTGTTTGGCATTTTACACAAAGATTATAAGCATTGAGAAATTTCCTTACAACACTTTGAGAATAATTTCTCAAGACAATTTTAAAAAAAGGTTTTTTTTTCAAAATTTATTTCACAAAATCTGCCCTTTGAATTATTCCTTTGAAAAATTGTCCAAGTCAAAAAGATCATTAGAGATTGAATTAATGAAAAGTTTAAGTCAAATTTTCTCCCTTCCTGGTTTCAGATGATAATTATATTTCTTCATGCACATCTTCACATAGTGTCCTTCTTTTGTGAAAAGTTTCATCAAAATCCTTTTCATGATGTAGGAGGATTGTGCTTATGGGGTAATCTGTGCAGATGGAATCAATGATAACTCAAAGTCGAATTATCTCCCTCTCCTGGTTTCGGACAATAATTATATTCCTTCATGCACATCTCTAAATAGTGTCCTTCCTTTGCCTCAAGTATCATCAAAATCCTCTATGTGGTTTAGGAGGAGTTGTGCTTACAAGGTAATATATGCAGATGGAATCAATAAAAACTCAAAGTCATTGCATTATCTCCCCTTCTTGGTTTTGGACAATAATTATATTCCTTCATGCACTTCTCCATATAGTGTCCTTCCTTTCTGTAAAGTATCATAAAAATCCTTTCAGTGGTTTAGGAGGAGTTGCGCTTACGAGGTAATTTGTGCTGATGGAATCAATGAAAACTCAAAGTCAAATTATCTCCCCTTCCTGGTTTCAGACAATAATAATATTCTTTCATGCACATCTCCAAATAGTGTCCTTCCTTTGTGTAAAGTTTCATCAAAATCCCTCAAGTGGTTTAAGAGGAGATGTGTGGACTGACGGACAGACAGACAGAAAGACAGACAGGGTGATTCCTATATACCACTAAACTTTGTTTGTGGGGGAATAAATATGATTTGAATTCCTTTCTCTTGTTTTCGTATTTAATAAAGTTTTTCTGGATGGAAATCATTTGATTTGTCAATGGTTTTATGTATTTATCATGTAAAACAGAGAAAGGGAGATAAATGTTGACGAGAAGTGATTTGCATATTTGTTTGAAGTTCCTGTGAGACAATGCGCAGCAGTTATAAAACAAAATTTATTACAAGAAGCCAGTCCCCTAGGTCCATGGATCATGGTGTATATCTAAAAAATCTCCAAATTGTGTAATAATGTAGATTCTACGAAGATCGTTTGCTGACCTACCAGCCGCCATTTTGTTTACAAACTGGCTTTACCCCAAAGTAATTTTTAGCATATGATGACAACTGTAACTTTACATCAGTTAAAGGGATGATTACACGTTAATGAAAGGAAATATAAAATATAAATCAGAGGAAAATAAGTTTATTCAGATACATAAACAGTTTTATTTATTTTTTTAAAAAATTTTAATTTCCAATTACACAGTTTGACCCGATTACAATGGTGAATTTAGATAACAAATCACAGGCAATGTAATCTGTCGAATTTAAAATGATTCTACAATGAAAAAAATGTCTAAAAACGAGATTCTTGGATACAAAGTTTCTACATGGTGACATGCCTTCAACATTTCAACCCATTGCCGAAAATGGGTTTCTGGACAATTGAATACTCTAGATATAACACCTTTGTCAAATTTGAAACAACAAAGAAGCTCGTCCTGTACTGGCATCGATGCTTTTTTGTTTCTTTGAATGTTTGTTTTGTTTTGTTTTTTTTTATTTTGGGGTTATTTTTTTTTAATCATAATTTAACACTGCCAACAATAAAGTTCAGCAGCACATTTAATAGTCTTATACCTAACACAGACTTTGAAAAATATCCCAAATGTAAACTAATGTTAACAGAGCTTAATCTAAGCGTGGCTTTGTACAATATGCATTTCTTCAGACTACAAAGTACATTTGAAATAGTTTTGACACAAAAAGACTGAAAAAAATTGAACTTGGCCTGCTTGTTGTGATGAACAACTTATATGCCAAGTTTGAAGGTAGTATTTTATATTTCATTTAGAAGTTACCAGTCCGAAACCCCCAAATTTGCCAAATTTTCAAGTTTCAAGGGGCATCTCCGTAACCACTTGGACCTCTGAATTCCAAATTGATCTTAGGCCTAGTATTGTCATAAATTACTTAAATACAAAGTTTGAAGACAGAATTTTATTTTGTTCACAAGTTATCGGGGGAATAGACAGACAGATGGACAGAAAAGGTGAGGGCACCAGCATTTCCATGCGTGGTCCTAATAAGATCAAACTCTAGTGAAAATGCTCTAAGAAAATCTCGACATTCTCGAAGATGATTTCAACTCTTAACTCAGCAACCTGAAATTTGAATTTTGGTATCTGAGTTTTCTTGTCTTACACTTTCCTTATATCTCAAGAGCTGTTAAAGAAGATTTACTTGGTAAACAGGCTGTGGTGTCAACATTATCAGGTCCAAGTTGATAAAACCATTCCTTACAAACACAAGTATCATTTATACATGCAGAATTCTGTTTACAGGGATCACTTCCAAATATAGCACAATTTGTGGCACCAACATTCCACACTGAAAGAACAAATAAGTCATTTACAGTAAATATAAAACAAATTTTCAAAGGGTTATTATATAACAGAGAAGCACATTTCCTTGTTTGCTGTCCTCAGCTTGTAGGACTATATATATGGATAAACTGCATGAAAACATGGATTTGCCTTTGATAAAAATGCTAATAAGTTTGCTAGTTATGTTGGCTTAATGTGGATTAATGTATTTCACGTATTTTATAGACCAAACAAGAATTGCAAAGGTGCAAAATGATTTGTTGAAAAATAGATATTCCACAACTAAATATGTAAAAAATCATTTTTTTTTGCCACATTACCAAATACTATTTTCAGTCTCTCTTTAGTCCTAGGAAAATCAATTAGAAATTTCCTAAGGATAACTGATGTACTAAAGGATGACATGCCAATGCCCAAGGTTGAATCAAATAGTGATTTCTTAGTACTGATATTTGTGTCTGTAAGACACATATAATGCCCCCTCTAAATACATGTTACTTTAGATACAAAATGTGTATCCTCTTTTACTATATCCCCCAAAAATGACTAAGTTCAAGTGTTCAACACAGTATATTTTTGATAAATGAACCAAAATCACACATCTTCAATATAGGTACAGATAAACTGCAGTATTAAAGCCACCTAGCTTCAAAACTGTAGGAAGATTTGTGTGGACAATCTATGTTCCCTCTATTACTAATTCACCCAAAAAATTACAACTCAAGTTAAACAAAAATTCAGCAATGTATATTCTTAAGAAAAATGCACCAAAATCAAAATCCTTTCCACATATACTTATTCAATATAGGTACGATTGATCTGCAAAATAAAAACTTCATAGCATCAAAACTGCAAGAGGAGTTGCGCAGACAAACTATGTACAGTCTATTACTTAATCACCAAAAAAAGTACGAAGTTCGACAATGTAGATTTTTAACAAAAACTAGAGAATGTGTCTGTACGCCACGGATGCCCCGCCAAAAAAATTAATTGCAAAGGATAACCTAAGGCCAGACTTTTTTTATTAATTGGTTTACAAAGCCGCCGACCCTAATTTTCTGAAAAACCAAATAAAAATAAAATTGCTGAAATCTAAGTTTATTTTTATTTTTTCCGCCGCTACCAGTTCCGTTTGTGTTCTAAAAATAAAAGTTGATCACAAACGGAAATTCCCTTTTTGAAATTGGAAAACCTTGTAGAAACTACAATCGGTAAACCTCGGATGTTTTCATTATAACACTGTTTCGTTTATAAATAGCACAAGTAACAGGAAGTTGTTTCAAGCATGACTGGTGTGCAAGATGCCTACTTTAAATTCCACTTCATCACTTTCAAAAGTGATTTTCCGGATTCAAATATGCTACGAATGGTCAAATTAGACCAGCTGATAAGTACTGTTGTCAATGATGAACTGGCGGAGTACGACGATCTCATAATTTCAAGGGTGTTGTCGGGTGGACGTGAAGGCAGTAATTTCACCGAAACTCCAATCGACACACCCTTTAGAGTGTTGTATGACTTTGGGCATAAAATAATAAAAGTACACCTAAGAGGCAGAGAGAAAGTACAAAAGAAGGACCCAAATAACAATGTGTTCAACGTTCTGATGGAAGCCAGGAGAAAATACGAGTTTTATCCACCTGAAAAGTTCGTTCACAGTCTTGTGTGGTATAAAATATTCCCACTTTCCAGAAAGAACTCCTGGTAGTTAGATCCCTAGATTCTAATTTAAAAAACCCTTAAAAATTATGAAGGAGAGTAGAAAAAATTAGCCAAAACATAGCCTGGAACCACCCCCCCCCCCCCCAAAGACCAAGACTGACAAAATCAAAGCCCATCTTTATACACATTACATGTTAACAAGTTCCTATGTTGGTCTGAATCTATTTTGAATAATATTAAATGAGCATGACCTCTAGATGTCAATGTTTTATCAATATTAATTTATTTGCAATATTTCACCCATGCAGGTCAGTGCAAAACATAATGCACAAACACACAAAATCATTAAAAAAATTAAGGATTATAAATAAACATTATAAGTACATGTAACATCAAAACACACATGAAAAGCAGAATAAATTATGAGAAACCCTATGACTGCCATAGACCCTACCTCAATTCTAATGATTCTTTAATTAAAAGGTACATACAATTGTCTGTTGGTCACTTCAGAGATGGGTTGTTGTCTTTTTGACATTTACACGATATCACCATATTAAAGGACAATAGACGATAGATTTTCTTTTCCAAATCAAGATCCAATCTAGGGCAGGATCAATACACTGTCAGATTGATTTATGTATAACAGGATATAACAAATATCATAACTACGTTGTATGTCATTTGTTCCGATATGTATAACAGGATATAACAAATATTATGACTAGCACACTGTATGTCCTTATACCCCACTCGCAGTGTGTGGGGTATACTGGAATACCCTTGTCCGTCCGTCCGTTCGTCTGTCTCCATACCTTGTGTACGCAACTAGTCATTTATCTTTTGGCAGATTTTGTTCATATTTGGTATGTTGGTTGGACATGATGTGAACATGCGCATATTATACTGGTTTCACAGTTGGTTGATTTTTGCCGTAGTAACGGCCCTTTTTGATGAAAATTCAGTCTACATCTTGTGTACGCAACTACTCATTTATCAATAAATAGAATTTAAAGTTTTAGATATGGGATCGGACAAGATTGTTTTTGAGTTCAACATGTTTGTTTGGAAATAAAAAAAAATTACCCTTTGTACATTTTTATTTTTATTTTTTTGTCGACTGCTCATATTTTAGAGTTTTTTTTTCGTTTTTTTTTCTCCCCCCCGACCCTAATTTTTCAGAAAAAATTTTGTAAACCAATTAATAAAAAAAGTCTGGCCTAATCATAAAATGTAAGTCAAAGCCACTTAATTGTCAGTGATGTGGGCAGTACTTGCCAAGGCAATTAATTTGATGAAATATCATTGTCCTATAATGTGTAGTTGTTGAGAAATGGACTTAAATTCAAAACTTAACCAAAGTCACTGAAGCGTAAAATGTAGGTCAAAGCCACCTAATTGTCAATGATTTGGGTAGTACTCATCAAGGCAATTAATTTGATGAAGCATCATTGTATTATAATGTGTAGTTGTTGAGAAATGGACTTAAACGCAAAACTTAACCAAAGTCACTGAAGCATAAAATGTAGGTCAAAGTAACCTAATTGTCAATGATTTGGGTAGTACTCGTCAAGGCAATTAGTATGATGAAATATCATTGCCCTATAAATTATATAATGTGTAGTTGTTGAGAAATGGACTTAAATGCAAAACTTAACCAGAGTCACTCAAGCATGAAATATAGGTCAAAGAGTCAAACTACCTAGTGAACTCTATAGTACCATCAAAGATCTATGTACTGACCTATTATCATTGTTCTACCTCTTAGTTTCTGAGAAATGGACTTTAACGCAAAACTTAACCGGAAGTACAGACGTACGGAAGGACGGACAAGGGTAACACTATATGCCCCTTCCACATTCGTGGGCGGGGCATAATGAACCCAAATCAAAATCGCTACCACATGCACATCTTCAATATAGCTACAACTGACCTGCAAAATAAAAGCTTCCTTCCATCAAAACTGTAGGAAGAGTTGTGGGGACAAACTATGTACTATATGGCAGCCAGATATACCCCCAACCCCGTCCATTGTACCCTGAATCAATATGGTAAATGCAAATTTAGATTGGTGTGGACACAATACAGGTGTGGACACAATACAGGTGTGGATATAGTTCAAAGTGCTGACATTATACGGGTATGGACATAATGATATAATCTAATAAAGGGCTACGCCGAGCGCAGCATGATACGACCGCAGCATGTCGTCCACTGAAATTTGAAAAAGTGTAATTTAAAGTGAGTATGGACATAGGAAAGAGCTTGACACAATAATTAGATGGACGCAATAAGGAGATTGACCGAGTAATTAGCTGGACACAAACTAGGGAAAATAAAAATTAGCCCTTATGATTCCTCTTTGACCCTCTATAGCTCAGAAACGGTTAGAGCTAAGCCCAATCCATTGACATGATGCTGAAAGCTTATATAAAGAGGAACCAAAAGAAAAAATCCCATCGAAATGCGATGAAAAATAAAAATTTAAGGTAATCTGTAAATTTACGATTCTGGCCCCCTTCGGCCCCTCATAGCTCGGGAACATCAAGAGCTATGTCAAATCAGTTGAAATACCACTGAAAGTAGAATCCAAAGAAAAAAATCCCATCGAAATTCGACGAAAAATAAATTTTTTAGGTTATCTGTAAATTTACGATTTTGGCCCCCTTTGGCCCCTCATAGCT
>MJUU01062277.1:0-10612 GCA_002080025.1 Modiolus philippinarum
TTTGAGATAACATCTCATAATTTTGAGATAACATCTCATAATTATGAGATAATTATCTCATAATTATGAAATATTATCTCATAATTATGAGATAATTATCTCATAATTATGAGTTAATTATCTCATAATTATGAGTTAATATCTCGTAATTACGAGATAATATCTCATAATTATGAGATACTATCTCATAATTATGAAATACTATCTCATAATTATGAGATACTATCTCATAATTTTGAGATAACATCTCATAATTTTGAAATAACATCTCATAATTTTGAGATAGTATCTCATAATTATGAGATAATTATCTCATAATTATGAAATATTATCTCATAATTATGAGATAATTATCTTATAATTATGAGTTAATATCTCATAATTATGAGATAATATCTCATAATTATGAGATAATATGTCATAATTATGAGATACTATCTCATAATTTTGAGATACTATCTCATAATTATGAGATGTTATCTCATAATTATGAGATATTTTTTTTCTTCGTGTGGCATCAATACGCTTCCGTAGATATTGCAAGTTTTATAATAAAATCAGGACCGAAGTACTGGCTACTGAGTTGGTGAATACCCTCGGGGGCTAACAGTCCACCAGCAGTGTCATCGACCCAGTGGTAATAAATAACGATCTACAATTTTCTTTAATTTAGATATTGCAAGTTTTATAATGAAATCAGG
Organism: Modiolus philippinarum; assembly: GCA_002080025.1. NCBI lineage: Eukaryota > Metazoa > Mollusca > Bivalvia > Mytilida > Modiolidae > Modiolus > Modiolus philippinarum. The sequence goes on from MJUU01062277.1 coordinate 702, forward strand.
ACCGAAGTACTGGCTACTGGGTTGGTGAATACTCTCGGGGACTAACAGTCCACCAGCAGTGTCATCGACCCAGTGGCAATAAACAACGATCTACAATTTTCTTAAGTTTAGATATTGCAAGTTTTTTAATGAAATCAGGAACGAAGTAATGGCGACTGGGTCGGTGAATATCCTCGGGGGCTAACCAGCAGTGTCATCGACCCAGTGGTAGTAAATAACAATCTTCCGAAGTTACAATGACTTTAGTTTCTGCATTTGCGCATTTCGACAACTTATGTCTCTTCAGTGCAGATAAATAGCAAAATACCGAAGTTACTGTGAACTGATAACTGATGTATACAAAGATGTGATAACTTCTTGATATATTATAAAATCATTAATGTATTTAATTAATTTTGTCTTATATAGAAACTGGAGATTGTGTCTGTAAGACACGGATGCCCCGCCAATAGATTTATAGCAAAAGATAACCTAAGTCAATTGGGCATAAAATAATCCCCTGTCAGTGATGGAATATTGTGTGTAGTTGCTTAGAAGTGGACCTTAACCCAAAAATTGAACAAAGTCATTCAAGCATAAAATGTAGGTCATGAATACCCAATGCTTCATGAAACAGGTAGTTCTCCTATAGATGAATGTTACAGTGAAATATCATGATGCTACAATACTTAGTCATTGAGAAACAGCCTTAAACGCAAAACTTAACTTAATTCACTGAAGCGTAAAATATAGGTCAAAGCCACCTAATTGTCAGTGATTTGTGTAGTACTCATCAAGACAATTAATTTGATGAAACATCATTGTCTTATAATGTGTAGTTGTTGAGAAATGGACCTTACTGCAAAACTTAACCAAAGTCACTGAAGCATAAAATAGAGGTCAAAGCCACCTAATTGTCAATGATTTATGTAGTAATCATCAAGACAATTAATTTGATGAAACATCATTGTCTTATAATGTGTAGTAGTTGAGAAATAGACCTTAACGAAAAACTTAACCAAAGTCACTGAAGCGTAAAATATAGCTCAAAGCCACCTAATTGTCAATGATTTGGGTAGTACTCGTCAAGGCAATTAATCTGATGAAACATCATTGTCCTATAATGTGTAGTTGTTGAGAAATGGACTTACATATAAAACTTAATTAGAGTCACTCAACCATGAAATGTAGGTCAAAGAGTCAAACTGCCTAGTGAACTTTGTAGTACTATCAAGGATCTACCTACTGGCCTACTATAATTGTTCTATACCTTACAGTTTCCGAGAAATGTACCTTAACGCAAAACTTACAACGTACGGACGTACGGACGTACGGACGGACAAGGGTAACACTATATGCCCCTTCCACATTCCTGGGCGGGGCATAAAAATGAAATGATATGGAGAAAATGCACATGAGACAAAGTCTATACAAATGCATGATTGAACCAGGCAATGGAGCAACGCTTTTATTGTTATTTTTCATCTTGAAGTGTTTGTTTTACATTATATTCAGTATTGGACTAGGGGGTCTCATAATGACCAGAAATCTTAAATTTGTGTTCGTTTTGGAAACTTTTGGAAATTTTTGAAATAGGAATAGTCCACATAATGATCAAGACATTTTAGTGAAATTAAGCACAGCACAAATTTACCAAAAGCAAATATATGACTCTCTTCTTTCGCTTTGGAAACAAAACTTTGTTTTATTGCTGCGGTCAAGGAAGTGGCAAAACTTTTATTGTTATGAAGTCAGGATTAAAACCCCAAGCTTACACAATGTGTTGGATTGTCTACATTGTAGATATATCAGATGTGAAAACATGACAAATGTATACAGTGTTGTCTTTGTACGACGGAGAGTAAGTGAAAGGTAGACAGCTTGGGGTTCGGTAAACTGAAAGTTTTGCCACTTGCTTGACCGCAGCAATAATTCTAACAATATTTTTAGCACATGTGTAAATTGTTTAAGGACATTCGTAATGTACAATTTCACATTTTATTCGCTCAATATTTATTTTATTTTGTGTAAATAAAGTTTTCAATAATGAATCACCCAAACATCCACATCAAATAATGACAATTATAATAGAAACTGAACTGAAATTGACATAACCGTAACCTAGCAACGAATGTGTTGTTGTTATGAAATTTTATCTATGTTGCATATCATGCTCTACGATTTAAATATAAAATGTTTAATCTTTAACGTTAATAAAATTATAAATATAAGTATTATTCCTTTTCTTTTCTTTTTTGGCTTCAAAAATAAAATAACTAAGCAGTCAATGACAAATAAAACAAAAATACAACCAGCTCACACTTATACCCACTTCGATTTTAAAATACCCGTATTTTATACGTTTTATAACAGATTAATTTTTTGCATTAATTCATAAGTTTATGAACCACTTGTATTGATAAAACAACGAAAATAGATTTTCTATGTCCATTTATGTGTGTTTGTATGCAGTTTTTCGACTTTCAATTCTAGTGCAAACCCCAATATTGCTCTCTAAGAGCCGCTTCGAATATACAAAACTCTTGTTAAATATATTAGAATCGAAATAGATTATTGCAATTGGACTCTATATGAATAAGAACATGGCCAGACCTTATATTTGTCTTCTGTCGCTCGGTACAAATTATTTACAAATATAAGGTCTGCCCATGTTCCAATTCGCATAGAGTCCGCTTGCAATAATCTATTTCTTAATTAAATTGGCTGTCTTATCATGTCCCCATACGAAATTGAGAACACGTATGATTTTTCATAGTTAAAAAAGAAAGAAAGAAAAAATGAAGAAGAAAAAAAAAAGATCGGTAATGGGCGAAACTGTTTGAGGAAAACTATTCCAGGAGTTATCTTGACTTTGTTTGATCTACATCTTATTCTTAAGGTAGATCTAACAGAATTTTTTTATTTTGAGATATTTTGTAGGTCTCAGTCCATTTGTTCAAAAAATAAAATAAAAATGATATGTCACCGATCATCTTTTCCTGTTATCAGGCTTTGAAAATCTGGCCAAATTCAGTATTTTTCAGCAACATTTACAAAGAATATATCGGGAATGTGACCACATGCTTACTATTTAGCTTTCATATGAAATAAACATCAGACAGATTTTTAATTTTTTTTTATATTTAAGATATAAATACTTCAGCTATATGTTGAGCTGAAAAAATCTATAAGTCAACGTTTGATTAAAAGAGATATTTTGTATAGTTAACGAAATAGACAATATTTACGGGAAAAGGGGGCTAATTCGCGGGAAAGTATATGTCGATCTATTATGACGTCACAATGAAAAGGCCAAATAAGGAATAACAGTATAACAGTATAACATTTTATTGTCAACTACTAGATGAGCTAGCATTGTACAAATAAATAAATAATAAATAAGTATACAGACAATCAAATCAATAAATTTCACGATTCACATCATAACAGAAATGTCCAATATTCCGGCTTGAAAATCAAGTCAATTCCGCATCCAACTCTTGTCAATCGAATGCGCCGTGTATTAGTGTCGATCTACCATAACGCTCTTGGAGAATGCTTTATCATAGTGACTTCAGGTCATCTCTGAATGCGCCCAACACAGTGGTAAGGAGCTTATTCGGGGTTTAGTAGTGCATCAGGACGACCCACAATGATACTGCGTTTGTATGAATTCTTACGAAGTTTGTCACCAGTAGATGTAATGCGTTTTTTGTTAAAGTAGTCTATAAGGGGAATGAACCTGACACTGTTCTGTTTTTTAATTGGGTTTTATTATAGAAATCTGATAGTGGAGTTCGTTTCGGAGGATAGAGTGAACCGCAGTGACAGGAAGACAGATACACACCCAATGAGGGGTATTCGTGTGTTAAAATTTCCTAAAAGACAGCTGTTGCAAGGAAGACAAAACTTGCAGGATAATCAAAAGTGTTCCAAATTGTTAAAACTAAATTGGAAGTTTTTCTAGCAAGGATAAAATATGTTTTAAGTTAAAACAATCGAAATGTTGACCGTTGGTATGTAATTGGAAAGACAATGGAAAATTAAAAGTGCTCAATTGGATGAAACTGAAAACATCTCTATACAGATGGAAAACAAAAGAGAAAAATCTTCCTATGCATTTTTGTTATTCAATGTTTAAATACTCAGTTCATTTATCATCTGAAAATATTGGATAAAAAGTAATATACTTAAAAAAATATAAGCAAAATATGCGTTTTTGAAAATTCTTTGGCTGGTATTGAGGCAGACGATGACAACATTTCAAATATAGGAAAGTTATTAAGATTCAGTCATGCAATAACCATTTACTTTTCCAAATTAAAAAAAAAAATCGATCATTACCAAGGATTATTCATGTATGCTTGGGATATTTTCCTTTTCCGGTTTTCTGATAATGTCATATTCTATACTCAAGGAAGTATGGGTACTCAAAGTTTGTATATCAAATCGAATCGTTGGCAAGACTTCGTCTCATATGCATTTACTACATATCCTTTCATTCATCATTTGGCTTTGATTCCTATTTTTAGGCTATACAGTAAAAGTATATTCAAATTTTGTCTTTGCCAACTTTTGCAAGTTACTCTGATCCTTGTCCATCTTTTTTTCTTTTTCCAATTTATTCTAATACAATATCTTATTGTCCTAGTTCTGCACTTGTATACAATTTCGCCACTAATTTCTTTTACTCTACAAATTGAAAAATGATACGAATTTTGTCAATACCAGAATATTAGATTCATTTTAACGATTTCATCAATATATATATATCTCAAGTTAAATATCGACATCATAGCAGGGAAATTTTCAAAATGAAGAATCATCAGAAAAAGTAAGTTATTTTATTATTGCTTATGGAATATGTCGTTTCACACAAGCGTAATTCTATAATTTGAGGACAGACCAGCATTGATGAGATAGAAATTGTCGAAATATCCGTCAGCAGAACTCATCTGTAATGCTCTTTGTATACGATTTTATTTGCCTTCTCAATTTTTGGTGCAATTTAAAGTTACCGATCTGTCTTTAAATCTTATTTTTAAAATTAACAATAAAGGAAAATATCTTCCCTTGTTCTTGGCAAATTTCTCCCCTACAGAGCATGGCCTTGTTCTCGGTAAATTATTTGACCAGATAAGAAAATCGAAATCACCAGACACATTCATCAAATACAACCCCTGCACTAAAGAAACATAAGTTGTCGAAATGCGCATGTGCAGAAACTAAATTCACAGTAACTTCGGTATCTATATATCTTCAAATAAAATGAAAATTTTCCTCTCAGTAGACAGCACAAATATTTGGAATTTGTTTTCATAAATTCGAATAATAATATTCCAGTTAAATCTACTGAAAAATTATTTATTATTTCATTACAATACTTAATTAATGTTAAAACCTCAGAATTGCTACTGAACATTACCAACATCTTATAATATCTCAGTATTGGTAAACTTCGAGTATGCATACTGAATGCATTACCATGAAAGAATTCGATGGAGCTTATTCACTGTTAAACACAATGAGTCCTTATGAATTAGAGCCATGGAATTCTGTCATTTTGTTTGTTTGGAGCATCTGTCGAGGCCCAACAATGGAAGAATAGACTGTGCGACATATAAACGATCACATGGCACTCATCGAGTTGATTTTTGTGAGAAAACTTGGCAAAAAGGTGTTTGGAGATGTTGGCATTATTATAAACAGATGTATCGAATAATAGTTTGATGTTTAGAAAATAAAGAAGCCAAAACTAAATTTTGAAAGTGCATTTTATTTATGAGAAATTCTAATATGAAAGAAGTACACCTTAGCAGAAGAATTTTGAATTTAGAAAGTACATTTATATGAGATATTCTCATATTTATTATAGGATTAAACAAACTTTCCCTTTGTAGCAGCAATATATCTACCTCCCCAGAAAATAGAGTATACATTTCACAGTTGATTCGTTGCTGTCGGTCATGTAGTTCATACAATGATGTTTTGATATAGTGAAACACTTTTCGAAAGCTGCTTAATAAGGTATTTGTTCAGCCTTATTTTGGCTTAATTTGCTGTTTAAGGCTTTAAATCCACATTTTCTTTTCAAAAACTAGTTTAAAAGTAACAATATGCTACGATGGAAAACAGTATGCTTAATTTTGTTATTGATAATATATTTGTATCATATTTGTCACATAAGAAGGTGATATTTATCAACTGCAAGTTGTTATACATGGCCATGAATTGTGGTCCTCTATTCCCAGACTTATTGCATGACTCGTAAAAGATCATCAAATAAAATAAACTTGATCCTTAATTACAAATACATTTATGTTGTGCTTTCCTTTAATAACGCAACTATTGCTAAATGGATCCCTTCAATATATCCACAAGGACTAAAGATAAAGGAAACCACTAGGTCTTCACCTTTTTTGGATTAAGATCTCGAATTTAACGAAAATGGTCATCTCAATACTAAAATTCATTAAAATGGGACGTTCTTAATTCCAAAATTATCAATTTCCCTCATATTCCAACCTCTCCTGCCTAAGGAGTGTATGTTTCACTGTTGATTGGTTACGCGAGAGATAGCACAAATTATACAGACCTTTTCATTAGATATAGTTATCTTCGTGACAGGCTTAATTATTAATCAATGCTTCAAAAAATTATCCCTCATATGATCAATAAAAAGTTCGTAAATAAACATCCGTCCCTTGTAGAAAAAAATAAAGTTTTCGTCCGATTTGTGATTCAAAATTCATATTTTACTTAATACTGGGATTAACATTACGACATTTCAATTAGCAATTGCTGTTGAGTTGCCACTTGACACTACCACAATAGAAGGGGAGGTTTGGCGCGCCATAAAACCGGTTTAATCCACCATTTCTTTTGAAATGCTCTAACAAAGTCAGGTCCATTGCGGTTCACATTTTTATGTGATTTTGTACCAGCTCTGTCTATTTGCCTCTTGGACTTTGATTGTAGACAATTCTCTGCGGCATTTTTTTTTTAATTTCCATATTTTCTATTTAGATCCTATTGGTTGCTTGTTTTTGCTAGCTTTTACACGAAGTACGGTTTAAAGACTTTCAAATGTTTCGATTTTATCTGCACTGAAGATACTAAAATTGTCAAAATGCCCATCTGCAGAGGCTAAATAAACAGTAGTATCGGTATTTTGTTATTTATCAACACTGAGCCGATGCTTCTGTCGGTTGACTGTTAGTCCCCAAGGGTACTCACAAACCAAGTTGTCAGCACTTGCAATGTATAAATTTTAACAAATTTTTGTTTAAAACTAGGAAGTATATCTCCATCTTGCATAGCTCTGTCATTAGCTGATTTTGACTTTTCTATTTAAATCTGATTAGTTGTTTGTTCCTAATCAGCCTTCACACGTGTTTTGTACATGTTTTGTGTATTTGCCTCTTGGACTTTGGCTGTTGACAAGTCTGTTCGGTAATTTTGTATTACCTCATTTTCTATTTAGATCATATTTGTTGTTTGTTCTTTGCCGGTTTTTAGACGTTTTTCGGTTCACAGATTTTCGAATTTTTTGATTTGATCCGCATGGAAGAGAATAAGTTGTTGAAATGCACATGTGCAGAGGCTATATTAAAAGTACCTTCGGTATTTCGTTATTTGTTACTTTCTTTCTTCACAAATTCTATGGCTGTCACAATTACATCAAAGTTGTCCCAAATGAAAACGGTCATTAGTTCGATTTTACGCCTTCACAGATTTGACACTACCGCTTTGATGTTAACTCTGAATGGACTGACTGCATTTACTCCATATCCTTTAATTTACCACTAAATGATAAGTGTGAATGCTGCTGCCAGCGGGACAGGACATACTTACCCTTTTTGAGCATCTGATGTCATCGTCGGCTTTACACTATAAGCGCCATAGTTTAAATTTCATGTTTTTATTTCCATGCATAGTTCCATGCTTTGCAGCTGTCCAATGTATTTGTTTTTCTGTATTCTCTCTTTTTTCATTTTCGCTGTTTTTACAGCGGCTGGGAACTTACCTCCAAATCACATACAAACAGTTCTATTAAACATCGAACATTAGTAGAGAGCAATATATATCTATAAAATGCAAATTCATGATATCCACTTAGATAGCGGTAAGTTAAGATAAACTGCATTAAATGTTCATTGAAACAAATAAATTTATTATTTATTAACAGTGTAATTTTGTACAAAATTTTAACAAGAGGGGAATAAAAGTCATAAAAGTATGTGCAGGTGAGGAGATGCGGCATCTGCATACTCACATATTTATTATTCTTTTGTCATGTTCATGTATCCGTTCCCCTGTGTGTTAAGCCAAAATCCCGCGATATTTTGCAGTAGAAGTCCAGGACTTAAGCTCTGTGGTCAAGCCGATGATTTTAATATCTCTCTCTCTGTGTATCATTTTTCAAGTGCATTGAGTGTATTGGGAAAACAACCTTAGTTGAAGCTTATGTTGCTCTATTTCTGAATGTTTTTTCTGTAATGAGTATTAGCCGAGCTAAATTGCGACACTAATCTCAGAAAAAAATTAAGGAAGCTGATCTGTACCATGAGGTGGGAACACTGTTATCAAAACACTGTGTTTACACTGTTACGATGCAGTAGATCTATGAAATGCTTTATTCAACGATAATTGCTCTTTTATTAATTGTCGGTCATTTTTATTATGTTACAAGTGTGGACCCAAATTGATGTTTCGCCTGTCCCTATCTGGTCGCAAAATTGATGTGAAAACTCAAACTGAACTTACAGAAAACTTAACATGTTCAATTCTCCAAACTGTGAAATAACATTAACTGACAAACACAATTTAGCCGACTGTAAGGTCTCGCCCTAAACCCAAATGCCAAAGATACTGAAAAACCAAACATGATTTATACTGGAATGTGGAAATGAGGTAAAGGATATTCCATATAAGACAAACCCACATACCATATACATGCATAATTGACTTTACATTAATAGGTACTGGGGACTTAGCATGATCACTGGACCACGAAATTGAGGTCGCAGACATCAGTCAAATGACGGACTATCATCAATAGCCCAATATCAACCTACAATACAGAAAGAGTGGTACATTGACAAATCTCTGTGATAGATGTGTCCAACTCTGAAAGTGATACTTGTACATTTTTCTTCATTATTTTTTCTGCGTTCATAGTGGAGTAACATGCCCCTCTCAATACAAATTAGAGTACGAAATGATCTCAAACAGAAAAACAAACATTTATTTAGATCCACTCTCACAGTGGGATATGTCTATCACAGTGATTTGTCATGGTACCACTCTTCATGTACTGTACCAAATATCATTGACCTACCACTTATCTGCTTATAGTCCCTGAGAAGATAAACCAATCACAAAATCTTAACATGCTCCCTAGATCGTGAAATTGAGGTGAAGTATGAAAGCCATATGACAGACTGTCATGTACTACCTAAGACCATCCTATTTACCATACATATCATTGACCAACCACTTATAGCTTTACTGAGAAAATGAACTATTTACAAAAACTTAACATGCTCACTGGACCGTGAAATTGAGGTCTAGGACAAAACCATATTACAGACTGTCATGCACTTCATACGACCAACATATATACCAAATATCATTGACCTACCACTTATATATAGTGACTAAAATAAGCACCAAAACTAAGCATGTTCATTAGACCGTAAAATTGAGGTCACAGACAAATGCCATACAGCAGACTGGCATATACTTCTCAAAACCAACCTAGCTACATGCCATATATATAATAACCTACCACATATTGTTACTGAGAAACTAAACTAAGCACAAAAACTTGACATGTCAATTGGACTGTGAAATTGAGGTCACAGACAAATGCCATAGACTGTCATATACATGTTCTACTCGAGACCAACCAATATACTAAATATCATTGA
>MJUU01062283.1:11758-33333 GCA_002080025.1 Modiolus philippinarum
AAAAAATTTGGAAATCCAATAGATCATGGATTTCGAATCTTCTCAAACGATGGATCAGCAAGTCCGATTGCTTAAGGTCCCAGGCGGGAAGAGAGTGACGAGGATGTGAGAAAGAGGGCACAGGCTCAAAGGGAGGCCAGACGCAAGCCGATACTGTGGTGGGGCGACCCGCCTTGGGAAATATTCCAAGTAAGACGAAAAGTCAATATGGGGAGGGCATGATTCTCACGCTGGAGAGAAAAGGGGTAGAGACCAAGGTCTGGGCGTGCAGCAGAATGATCAGGGAAATGCAGCGAATATCGGGGAAAAAGTGGTACCTGCTCCAGATCGATAACTATGGGATGAAGTCAATGAAGAGTGAGCATAACTACTTCGACTTTGAAGTGGTGATTTGAGGGGGCGTTGGGTGAATCCTCTTCTGATGGGGAAACCCTTCGGAAAAAGATATTTGAGGGCTGGAAATCAGCGAGGGTCTTGGGAAAGCTTTGCTAGATCTTCGCTGAAAGGGACAGAGGACTGGCGCAACCGATCCTTTCCATCGAAGTAATTATTCAGGCAGACGACAAGGGAATCATTTTCACCCGGGAGTTGAGACTGATAGGATCTGGTCAAACGAAGAGTATTTTGATGCTTCTTCTTCTTCTTGGCAATTCGCTTGGCGATCAGCGAGAGTACTAGTATAGTCTTAGCACTCAGGCTAGCGAGGGACCCAAGAGGGAGGGACGCCACGGCACCATCCCCGGTCAGTGCAGAACCCATGGTGCTGCTAGTAAACAATAGACTGCTGATGGAGGCCGCAGCTTGGACAATGGAGACTACCTTATCCAGTCGCTTATAGATGCAAAGCATGCAGGCAAATTTCTAGACATCGGCTTCCAGGAAATCCTGGAGTCTGGCATTTACTTTGTCGATCATTTGTCTAGGCTTCTAGAGAAGCATGCCAAGGAGGGGACGTTCTTGAAGGGACTATTGGGACATAGGATCAATCCGGAGCCATCGCGCTTAAGATATAAACCGTCACCCTGGAGATGTCCCGCAGTCGGGCTGGGGAGAGATATAAGCCCTTCCGTTAGACTTCACGCAGCAAACCTGGCCACCCTTCTTGAGGTATAATCCAGACCCCAAGGCTTTATTGACGACGACGCCACCCAGACCGCTCAAGGCCCACCCTCGTTCTGCATATTTTGCTTCAGTTTGGGTGGTGCTCATCTCCAAGATCATCCCTCCTTCACCGGTATTGATCTTCTGGATCTACCGATTCGTTAACAGCAACGTATTATTTCCTGAGAGATTCTCATGCGAGAGGCGTATGTTCACGGGCATGGCATGCGCTTGGCTGCGAGCCTTCGCTTATCCTTCTGGCTTGAGCTCAGGTCCAGACCATACTCGGATACGTCATTTATTTATATCTCGCGAAGGAAGGGCATGGTCAAGTGCTCGCCGGGGAGATCGATAGGCAGACCGTCCTGATCGGTGATATGCGTCACCATGGAGTGGATGGTATTCACGGTCACCGGAAGGTAGATCAAATTCTTGGGGTTCTGGACGATCTTCATGTTACATTGGGAAAAAGCTATAGATGATGGGCTGCTGCACGCCGTCGATGTAGCTTCCAATGATGATATCGCTATTTACTAGGATGCTATTGACGTTGTTAATATTCACGATACTCTCGCTATCGAAATATCCATTGGTCTTGGCATCGTAGATATAGGTCTCATCGTCGAATCCTAGGACGGTCCGGATGCTGTTGGGGACGTTGAAATTTACTTGGTAATGTTCTCGCAGGATGAGGACGGCTCTCAGAGTTTCTCGGTTGGCCCTGATTATGATCTTGGCGCCGTGGCCATTTTGACGCATACGCCTCTGGATCTCGGCATTGATATCATCGATATCATAGGACCCAACCTTCAGGGCGATGGAGAACCAAATCGCGCCATCGTCTGGGGAGTAGGAGAAGACGAGATTTCTCTCGTGAACATCGAAGAAAGAGTAGTAGGTCTCCAGGTTGACCAGGGCATCTCGTAGCTCTTGGTGGGGTCCGGACGGATTGGTTGATGGAATTGCGTGGAGATTCTGCCGCCTCGCCCATAGACGACCAAGGAGAATCCTCGCTTAAGGGCCGTATTCTTGACGATCTGCTGAAGCTCGGTCATTTATATATGGCTCAGTAGACGACGCTCATCTTTCGACCGTCTGATTCGAATTGGAAGATGCGATCGGAGATGACCAAGGCGTAGGCTTGGGTATTGGCGGCGACGTTGCGATCGAATTTTGCTTTGATGTAGACGTCGATCGTCGAGTCCTTGAGGCGCTCACTCTGCTTGGAGACGTCGAATACGAAAAGGGGATGGAGATCAGTAAAGTCGGCGGAGTGATACCTGGATTGCTCACCAGGTGATCCATATTGAAGAATTTTTAGCGGAAATCTACGGCCTTCTTATAGAGACTGGAGATCTTCTGGTTAGTGAAGGAGGCGGTATAACCTCCACGGCGGGATAGCTCTTGGAATTCAAATTGACGTGGATAATATTCAGGCCTGAAGATGGCGGGGTTGGCTTCTTGATCGTTGCTATAATAGGTCTGGAAGGCAACGATCACCCATCGAGGTCTTTCAGGGCTGCCTCTGGTGGAGAGACGCCAGGTGAAATTATCGTTTTCGTGGAAAACGATCGAATCGCACTGCCTCATGGGGAAGCCGATATCTAGCTTCACCTTGCTCTCGATGATCTTATAGAGCCGCAGCTTCTGGTCGTCGAAGGGCATGACGTAGGGGATGAACCAGGAGAGATTGCTGAGGACGATCTTACTGGGATCGTTGAGATTGCCAGAATCCCGGAAGATGGCGTCATTATCCGATGCATAGAAAAGGTATAAAAAGTAAGATTTTGAGGTCTATAAAATTGACAAAAAAAATTCAATGTTTTGAAAATTTAACATCATAATATCCTTTCGTAGCCCTGGGCAAAACCGAAGATATGCTTCAAGGGGATAGTAAACGAGAAGGATTCCTTTATTGGCGGGCTTGGCGATGACGTTTGCCTTGCGCGCGGCAAATCCCAGATTCTCGGCAGCGGCCTCTGCGAATGTATCCTTGACCCATAGCTGGTTGAGGCATTGGGACTTGAAGAAATGGATACGTGAGAAGGCCCAGCATGGTGGTGGCGACCCCCGGATCGTTCAAGTGCTCGATCGTCTGCCTGGAAAGCTCGTAGTTGATGGATTTGAAGAGGTAGAGCATTGCATTATTAATGAGGGAGATGAGGTTGGCATTGGCAAAGACCGACCCATCATTCTTCTGGAGCCTTCCTTCCAGCAAGAGGTAGCTCTGGGATGGATGGAGGAAGAGATCCTGCGACTCGATGCTGAGGCCTATCTCGGTGCCGGAGCTATTCAGCTGCGTCCCGGTGATGGTATGGTATTCGTTGAATTCGTACTCCTGGATGCTTTCATCAAAGACTAGGTCTTCACAGAGATTCATCATCTCGGCCATTTATTTATGGACATGCACGCGTGCGATGCCTGCCCCTGCGATGATATTATGGATATTCCCCTCGTGCTTGGATAGGATGGCAGCGGCTTTCGATGGAAGCTTGGGCTTAGGTTTGGGCCTGAAAGGGATCTTGCTCAGATGATCTACGGATTTTGTGGCGCCCTTCTCCGCCCTCTTGATGGCTGCATTGGTGGCGGCGGCGGCAGCTTTCTTCCCTAGGGTTTTGGCAGCAGCAGAAGTGAAGACTCGCCCGTGCAGACTCTTCATGGAATCGAATTTTCCCCGTCCCCCAACCGCATATTTGCGGCAATATCCGTGCTTCATGACTAGCATTGTTTATTTAAGGATATTACGATGAAGGCGCTTATACCTGTCATTATCGATATACTTTCTACTTCGGAGGGTGTCAAGGATGGCTATGATCTCATCGTGGACGCCGGTAGTTCCAGCCTTGAAGCCTTGGCACTTAAATCTAAGCGCTCGGTCAGCTGCGTCGGGTCTGATGGAAGGAAGAACATCCCGCTCCATTTCTTATCATTATCATAGATATGGGATACGATGGCCTTCCACTTGAAGCTGCGGTTGGACTTGGGGGTCTTGGATAGGGCACTATTATTCTGGTAGATCGCATAGGTCTTCTACAGGATAAGCCGTAAACCTCCAGATCGTCCATATCGAAATCTTCGGACCTCTTCATCACCATGAGTTCCCATAGCCCAGGCGTCCCCTTATATCGCTTGCCATTGACCAGGAGATTGTCGCCATCGAAAGTGACCGGAGCATTCCCGATGAAAATTCACTTTTCTCCGACCTCAGCCCAAAGGTATGAATCGCCTGATAGGTCATGCTCTGCTGAAGATAGTGTTGTGCGGGGGTGGGAGTGGAGGCGGCAGATTTTTGGTGATTTGCATGGCGGCTTTCTCCTTGGCTTCCACCACGGGCTTGAAGAATCTGCCGAGGTCTCGACTTACCTCCAGCTTCTCCAAGCGATTCTTCAGCTGACTGGCCTTGATATTCTGCTTCACGACGTTCAGGGACTTGTTCGTGATCTTTATGAAGCTCATTTATATAGGGATTCCTACGATCATGGCTTTTTCGGATACCTTCGGAGCATCCGAAAAGGCAGACGACCTCACCACCATCGACCGTATTTGGCAGCCAAGGCGACGAACTCTAAGCGTGAGAGGTCCGGGGAAGCATTTGGCGTTCGGAGGGGTGTTTGAGGGGGCGATTGGGTAAGCGTTTGGCGTTCGGTGGGGGGATTGAGAAGGCGTTTGGCAATTGAGGGGGCGTTTGGCGTTTGAGAAGGCTTCGGACGATGGAGGCGACAGGCGGTGGATCCTTCTGGGCAGGTCTTCACGCACTCTTCCGGTCTTGCACGCGTGCTGGCAGCGCACTTTCGTCGATAGGTCGATATGCTTCTTGCACATATTCTTTCCCGGTCGGCAAGGAAGCTGGCATGGATGCCCTCTCGCCACCTTTTGACCGCAGGAGGGTTGAGGCAAAGGACGGGGCTTAGTGCTTTATCTCCCAAAGGTGCTGATATCGTCTAGGGCGTGACGAGGCATGAGCCATACCAATCCACATCTCCCCACTCTCCTGTCTCCATCTCCATCTCCTCATGCTTGCACGGGCATCGGCATTCACCACTCTCCGCCAGATTGGCTTGCAGGCGCTGGGAAATGCAAGATTGGCAAAGATCGCCGCACTTCTCCAGACCTACTCTCGGATCATCCAGTCCGCAACGGCATCGCCCGAGATCCTTGAAATGCTTGAGGTGGTGCTCGAGCGAGCACCTGCGGCAGAGATTTCTCCAAGGAATGATCTGCTCGACGAATTGGGTCAAGAGAAAATCTTTCATCATGGGATTCATTATTTATCTTGGACTACGAAGAATTCATCTAGTTTGGCCCGATATCGTCCGGCCTCACTGGGACTGGTCAGATCGATGGTCACGAAGCCGTGGGGCTCAGACCAGCATCGGCGACAGAGAGTATTGAATTGGTCGAGCGATAGGTCCGTGCAGAAGTCGTGATGAATATGGTCGAGATTTCGATCGTCCTGGTGGAAAAGGCAGATGAAGTTGGCATTCTCCCGGATGGTCTGCCGCGGCAGCTTGAAGTAGCTCTGGCAGAGGTAGAAGTTATTATGGCGACCGCGCACGTAGTAATCCTCGTACTTATTTTGATACTCAGCATCAAATCGTCGAAGACCATCAGATTCTTATCTGTCGGATCGAGATCACGGGGATCGGGCAGTCACCATCCTGCTCGAAGAAGGCGGCATCGATCCCACCAGGCCCTCGGGGAAGAGCCTCGACGAGATCTAGTAGCGGATATTCGTCCTGCAAGGTGAGAAGCTCTCGTATGGCCTCTTTGGTCAGGCCTTTCTCCAGCGCCGCTCAAAAGAGTTGATAGATGGGCTGGTGAAGAGATTTCCCAAAGATGTAGAGGCAATCGTAATCCAACCACCCAGAGCGTAGGAGAAGATTATTCAGCAGCGTAGTCTTACCATAGCCCGACTTCCCGAAGATCAGACCGCGAATCGATCGCTGGGAAGAAGGTAGTGATTGCTCCTGGTGAGTGCGGCGCCATCGTAAGAGATATCGTGCACGTCCATTTACATAGATAAAGCATGATCTACTGCGTGAAATTCCGAAAGCCCACCGATACACCAGGGGTCCGCGAGGTGGTGGTAAGAAACGAGAGGCTGCGGAAGGTAGGAATCTGCGCCGTCTGCGGCTCCCAGAAATCCCAATTTATCGCTGCGTAAGGCGCTGGGCTCTGGAATAAGATGCTCAAGCATCTTATGCTCAAATGTACTTACCAGGGCATAATTTCACCGGCCCCGGCACCAAGCTTCATAAGTGTCTGAAGGCAGATGGTACCCCTAAACCCTGGTCCATTCCCATAAATTGTGTGTATAAGGCTTCCTATCACCACGATCACTGCTATGCTCAGCATCAGGATACGGCCGCCTGCCATTCCATCTGCGATAAGACCATGCTCAAGGAGCTGGACGGTATTCAGCAGCCAACGGCCCTCGAGCGCATGGATCGAAGTATCGTCAGACCCCTCATCAACTCCTAGGCGAGATTTGGGCTGGGGATTAAATAAAAAAGAAAGTGCTCTGGTCCGACCATCTAGCCGAAGAGCTGCACAAGCCCGTCCATCGTAAGTTTGAGAAGAGACCCTTGGTGTTGGTCGGGGAGGACAATACCTGAGCCGCCGATTTCGTGGATATGAGCGCCTTCTCCCGTGATAATCGAGGCTTAAATTTCTCTTGAGCATCATCGACGTCTTCTCAAAGTATGGCTGGCTGGTGCCGCTCAAGGATAAGAAGGGGGGTCACGGTGCGCCATGCCTTCGCGATCGTCTTCAAGGATCGTATCCCCGAGAAGCTATGGACGGATAAGGGCTCCGAATTCTATAATAGGAAGTTGAAGGATCTGCTCCGGAAGCATGATATCGAGCTCTACCCTACGGAGAATGAGGAGAAATCGAAAGTCGTCGAACGTTGGAATCGCACTATGAAGGAGAGGATGTTCAAATATTTCTCAGCCAATAGCACGCGCATCTACCTACCCATCCTGGATGATCTGGTGCGGCAGTATAATACCTCCAAGCATCGATCCATCAAGATTACTCCCAGCGCCGCCAGCCAGAAAGAGAATCATACGGTCTTCTGGAATCTTCCGAGATCTTCCGCCCATGCAGCCGCCACGATTCGAGCACAGGGATAGGTTCCGGATCGCCAAGAAGAAGGGAAACTTCGAGAAGGGATATACGCCCCGCTGGAAAGAGGAAGTTCTCACCGTCTCGCAGGTCCTGGGCGCGCGTCGACCTATCGTATAAAGGACTTCAACGGTGAGGAGATCAAGGAATCCTTCTACGAGTCCGAGCTCCCGCGCACCGACCAGGGCGTCTATCGCATCGAGGATATCCAGCGGCGACGAAACATGGTTGGGGTCAAGGAAATCTTCGTGAAGTGGTTGGGATATCCACCATCTTTCATTTCAAGGGCGAAGCAATCTGACTGGCGATGATCCCCAGTAGACTTTCCGGTCTCGATCAAAGGAGACCTTACGCATGCTTTCAGCCTTACTGCGTCTAGATCCGCTTGCGGGCGTTCGTAAACGGCTTTGGTGATGGGTTCATTATCCGTTCGAAGGAGGGGAGATTCAAAATGCATATCCGCATATCGAGATCCACGTATCTCCGGTCGCCATTGGTATTGCTGCAATCCGATATATCCACCTTCAAGTCCAGAATCTTCCTCAGGGCCATGTAGTCATCCTTCTCGACCGTCTTCAGGCGTCGCATCTCCTCCTGCAATTTTGACGATCATCTCTTCCAGCTTATCGTCCAAGTCTCGAGCTTCTTCTGGGCTTGCTTCACGAATCTCTTCGTCATTATTCTTTCCGAATACTTGAAATTAACGATGCGATTGAAATTCATATCCAGATCACCTTCGATCTCATCGTTACGGTCGGCCCCTCTGGTGAGACCCACGTTCAGACCAAATTTATCGACCATACGTTATCTATAGCAGGAAGAAGACGACGTCCTCGAAGGTTCAAGTTTCCGATAGTCGCTTAAAGACGTATAGGCAGAGTTGCCGCAGATGACCGATCCGCGGGGCTGCACTTCGTCCGTATTTTGGTCGATCGGTAATTCCAGATAGCGTCTCAGCTCGGAGGGTGGCGGCAATCGGTATGAGCCAAAGTTAATTCTCCGGGTGCGGTCCTTGAACCAGCAAGTCCAGTGAGTACTGGGG
Organism: Modiolus philippinarum; assembly: GCA_002080025.1. Classification (NCBI taxonomy): domain Eukaryota; kingdom Metazoa; phylum Mollusca; class Bivalvia; order Mytilida; family Modiolidae; genus Modiolus; species Modiolus philippinarum. Next base: position 20,028 of record MJUU01062283.1, read on the forward strand.
CCTGCGAGATCATGATGATTCTGGATGCCACACTCGAGATCTCTGGGCTTGGATGGTAGGTCGTTGCGCTTCAAGACGCCTCTGAAGTGGGGGATATGCAGTGTCGTGAATATAAAAGAACTTTTACGTAAACTAACGTTGTATTTTCCCGCAACGCCATAGTTTCGCGCATTGTAACGTCACGCTATTGTTGTCACCATAACTATAGTAAAGTTAAGTATCAAAACTAGCAATGGACGTATTTTCTTATGCTTAAACTCCGAATGAAATACAACGACAATTTAGCCTGTATATCAACTGGAAATTCATACCAAAGAAGCACCATGGTACGGTGGATGGTGAGAGCGTTTAATAGGTATTATAACAAAAATGACAGTTAAAAAAGGTTTTTAGTCGATCCACTATCAGTGAAAATTCGTTAAGGACAATTATCACCGAGATTGAGACAGTAATCAACAATCGTCCACTTACATACTAGTACATTTCGTTTGACGTAAGTGATCCCGAACCATTTACACCATCCAATCTTTTACATGGAAGAATTATATCGACAATGAATGACTACGAAGAGACTCACAATAATAATTAGAACATTGTGCAAAACGTTGGTGCAAGTAATATTTTACCGGATTGAGAGAGTATCATCGTGCGTCCGGGAGAAATGACGGGAAAGTAAGCGTTTGTGACGTCGTTCAGATCGAAAGTGATTCCCCACGAGTGGTATGGAAACATGGGATCATTGAGTATATCATTGTTGGAAATGATGGATTGACTCATGCGGCAAAGTTGCGTACTTCTAATAGACTTGTAACCACACGGCCGATAGTCAAGTTATACCCCTTAGAACTGTAAAAGAATTTCAAGGTGATTTACATGGAGAACTGTAATTATTTCAATGTTTACTTATGTTTCGTTTATTCAACTGTTTAATTTATTAATTTTACTTTTGAGGTCCCAGGATGCCCTGAATATGAAAGAACTTTAACGTAAAGTAAGTTATATTTTCCAGCAACGCCCTAGTTGCGCGCATTGTAACGTCACTCTATTGTTGTCACCATAACTATAGTAAAGTAAAGTATCAGAACTAGCAATGGAGGTATTTTCTTATGCTTAAACTTCATAATATGCAGATTGTTCACGGATCGCTAGAGCTCAAGATTGGTGAGGGGCTTATCCATTTATCTAGGGAGGGATGGGCATCCGCACCCGTCAGAGCCTGCCAAGAACAGATGGGACTGCGAAGCGAGAAGATTTTCCCGAGGCACGGACCTCGAGAAATTCTGGGATCGGAAGGGGGATGGATGGGACAGGGAGTGACCGCCTCAGTCTTGGGCAATGTGGTATTGACCATGGACGAGGATGCTGATGCCGTCGGGTAGATTGTGGCGCTTATCATCATTGGAGGAGAGAGCTTTCTGGCACGTCACGAGGGTCAGGACCTTATGAAGACGTCTGCGGATGATATTCATCAAGCGATATTTCTCCTTGCCCGTATCCAGGCACTCCTTATAGTCGGCGAAGGTCAGATTGGTCTCGACCACGTTTTCCTTTACGCCCTTAGTCTTCTTACACTACTCGCGATCCACTTTGAAGGCATATGCTTTCGGCCGGAGACCCTAGTACTCGGTCACTAATCTTTGAATTTGCCGAGCACTTTCTTATTTACGCCGTCCTGGGTCCCGGAGTCATGGTCTGGGGCATAGTTGGACGTATCGAAGCACTGCTGCACGCTCTCCACCATATTCTTATATACGTCCGCCCTTTGGATATCGCAGATCAAGCTATCCGTATCCGTATAGCAGCTGCTGAGTCGGTCATTATACCGGGCTTCAGATAATCGTAGACGGTCATCATACCGAGCTTCAGATAATCGTAGACGGTCATCATACCGGGCTTCAGATAATCGTAGACGAAGTTGGCCATCAGGGTCTTTGATAGATCAAGGATGGAGAATCCTAGGTAGATGGGCTTATCGAAGACCAGCTTGGTGCGATGCAGATGGACGGCAGCCAGATCATCGCTGGAGACCGTCCTACACTTGAAGTTGGACTTGGCCACTAGCTTTCGGGCGGCCTTTTCGCTATTGGCTAGCCGCACGTCCATCCTATTGCGGATATCTTCCATGGTCTTCCCAAATACTGAGTTGACCATGAGCTTGAAGAAATCCTTCTCGAAGCAGTGGTGATCAATGCTATGCAAGCCGTATTCTTCTCCACGTACGCACTCAGCCACGGGCTCTTGGTGAATAGAAGGACGCGATGGACCTTCTTCAGCCTCAGACCCCGGGCAAGATATTTCTTGAGATTCACGTAGTGGACCACGTATTTCTCCTTGTCGTGGAGGTTGGCCACCAGCTTCTTGACTCCATTGATCACCATGGATTCCGGTGCTAGAGGATACTCGTTGGGGCGATCGTGGAGATCCCTGGGATATTCGAGATCCACTTCCAAGATGAATCCTTGCTCATCCTCTTCACCGAGCGTGCTGAGATCTGGGACCTCTTAGGGATCGATCCACTTGAAATCTCTGGTGGGCAGGGCCCAACTCATCGCCCACCCGTAGAGATTATTTGCGTCCAGATACATCAGATAGTTGGTCGGCTTGCTCGGATCGAAATCTTGCACGTAGGGATTATTCGCCCGAGCATATCTGTGAGTCGCCATGGTCATACCCCCACGAACCCCCTTCTCAACCATGAGCAGCATATCGGGGTCGGTGATATGGTCAAGCTTGATATCGCTGACCTTGAGCACGGCGTCGTAAGCTAACCCTGGCGATGTTTAGTAGTGCGCAGGATGGAATCCATAGTGCTTCATGCTGATTTCGTGGAAATTCTCGAAGACGTCACTGAGCAAGATCACGTCGGTCTCGAGATAAAGGTCGTGATAATCGCGCATGGTCTTGCATCCAAAGGCCCCAGACCCTCTGAGCGTGCGCGTAATCTTCCTCATTGATATGCTCGCCGGTGAGCGTGCTGTGGAAGGGTGGTAGCTGAGTCTCCTGGAGCCTCTCGAACCTATCCATACTGTTGTAAGGGTAGACGCCTTAGTGTAGAAGCAGGTTATACTGGTGGCTTCTCTGCACTTTCGCCGCGGTGGAAATATCGTACCCTTCGTCCATCTTCTTGACCGTGAAGGTGATATCAGCCCCGACGACATCCTTCGCCCTCTGAGAGCAGCCGCGGAACCCCTTTCTTTTGAATTATCAGTCCATCGAATACGATCGCCCCTACTTCGATCTCCTGCTCGGTCAGGTAGTCGAAGGCTGCCATCAGAGCCTTATTTTCCAGGGAGCACATGATGTAATTCACAGTCGTGCCCCCGATATTGTAGTCCGTCCCCCTCTCCTCCTTGGATTCGCAGACGAGTTTGTGCAGGTCAGGATTCAGCTTATCACTCCCTCCATGATCTGCCTCATCCCCATAATAGTCCCGGAGCCAGGTTGATGCGTCATGCTTGAGTCTGACGATCTTCCCATTGATGATGGTGAGTCATCCCTCGTGATTCCCTTGTAGGCCATCAGGTCCGCGATTAGCTTCTCCAGGTCGGCGATATACGCGTCGAGCCCCTTGCCCTTGATAACAATACCAGGGGAGCAGAGTCCGATTCATATCAATATCGATCATATGACTTGTGCATAGGGTATGCCGGATGCGGCGGCTGATATTCTGAAGGCCGATCTTCTTGCCCGTCCAATATCTCCCGAAGCCATGGCGCTGGTATTATCTCATCGGGCACCCACCCAGGGCATTGGTGCGGGCCAAATAATCATGCAAGAGCGTCAGCTAAGGATCCCTATCCACTTTCTCACCCTTGATATATCTACTCCCCAGCTCGTAGTTTTAAGGATGCGTCAATAATATGCTTCAGCTTTTCCCGGTCGATCACTTCGCGCAAGGTGATGCTTCGCCCATTCTCCGACTCAAATGCCCAATTTTGAAAAGCCCCGGATCCAACGGTTTGCCCCAAATTCCCGCCTCATATTGGTGAAGGCATCGGCCGGCGTGGATTCAACCAGCTTCTGCAGGCTTGCCCCCATGGACTTGAAGCTGTCTATGAATCGCAGGTGCTGATAGAGCGTCTTTTCTGTCCCCTTCTTATCCTTATATGAGCCGACCGCCACGCTTTTGGTGAATGATTTGTAGCGCTCCTCCCTGTTGGGGATGCAATCGATCTTGCCCTCAGTAGCCCCAGTGCCTTGATGAAGAGATTGGCATCGAAGCCTGTCAGGTTATGGAAGATGACCGGGATGAATTTCGCACCTGATAGTTCAGATTGCACGCATTGTGGGCGGCCTCTCTGAACCTGCCCGTGAGGTGGCAATGGTCATTCACTCTATCCTCCCCAAGCTCCTGTTCGTAGATGAAGCAATTGTTACCCTCCGCGAAGGCAAGCAATTGTTACCCTCCGCGAAGGCCATCTTATCTTCCTCCTTCCTCTGTCATCACCATGGGCTTCTTGAAATCGTTCTGCTGATAGATCTCGCGGATATCCTTAGTCAGCCGATCCACAAAGATCTGACTCAAGGCCCCCATTCCCGCTGCATGATGTAGATTACCGGCTCCTTGGCGTATGCCGTCTCAGCGAAGCACTTGATGTGGTAGCAGAATCCCGATGGTACATGCTTCTTGAGGATCTTAGCGAGGTTTGGACGGCTCTTGTAGTCTTCATCATGCGTCCTAGCAGCTACATGATTCCTTCTACGCCAGCCTTTGCCGGTTCTGGCCCCACCTTGGTCCTGAAGCACTCGACATCTGCGTATGCGACAAATGGTACCTTCATCGACCGGATGTGGTTTTGGAAGCTGACTTAGCTTCCTTCGCTCCGCATCTCGATTTTCACCGCCTTCTTCTGACCACAATATTCCATGTGCTGGTCAAGTTTTTCTTGCCGGGTGAAGTGGTTCAGGCATCGGAGGAAGAAGTAAACTTCGCCGTCGTGATCGCTTACCTGCGCCGTCAAGAGCCGCGAGAGATTTTTCATCCACAGTAGCGAGGCGGCTTGATCCTTTTCAGATATCCTCATAGGGTAGGTCCCTCCCTCCTTCCCCATGTCGAATACGTACACGTTGACCTTGATCCCGTAATTGAGCTTCTCGAACCTATCGATTGCCTGAAGGGAGACCGGGAAGTCGATGCTGGCGAACCTGAGCTCGTCCGCCCACTTTTCGAACTGTTTGACTCGGTTGGTATTCTTCTGGTCCACCTACCCGTGGTGGAGCGCCGAGAGAATGGTCCATTTGGAGCGCTGCTGATCCTCATTTTGCACATTGACTATTGCCTTCTTGGCAGCAAACTTTTTGGGAAGTGGGATATATGAGCTTCCCTTCAGGGGCTTGTACTAATTCAGCTGGGTCTCAATTTTCTCAACGCGCCCAAAGGCCCATCCGGTCCCTCAAGCCTGGAAAGTTGCCATGCTGTCAATGACCGTATCCTCCAGCCCTGCTACCACTTAGTCCAATTCTGCTGCCTCGGTCTTAACCATCAAGGCCGACCGGAATTTAAGGTTGTCCTAGAGATTCTAACCGGGCGGTGGTCTGATCTATACCAACTCCACGCATAGGATTATCTCCTCTTTCAGTCCCTTCTTTTCCGCCAGCCCCTCCGAAATCGTTCTTCGGATTTCCCCCAGCTTAGCTTGATGAAAGTCTCCACGTCCTGCTGCGTCTTCGGGTTGATAATCACTGTGCAAAATACCCCACCCAAGGCCTCCCGCTTGTCCTCAACCTGGATAAGGTCTACGGCTTCTTCAACCTTCTCGGCCAGCTGATCTTTCTTCAGCCGGGAGATGTTGGTGATCCCCCCTACGCCTTGAGCTGCTTCCTTGTGAATACTTCCTGACGTTTGAATTTCCGGTTGATAGCAAACTCGAACAGCCGAACCAAGTCGAGATTTTTTTCCTGCTATATCCCTTCACCTCTTCCTCCTTGGCGATTTTCCTAAGTTCCCCATTGGTCTCGATCACCCTAAATTTCCCTTCGATTGGCGGTCTTGCCGCGGGGTATGCCTCCAGCAAAGTCCATCTTTCCCCGGTTTGCCCTTGCAAAGTTGCCCTTCTTCCTTTTCAGTGGAGTATTGCAGAATTTCTGCTTTTCGGGTGATGAAGTTGGTCTGCTATCTTCGTAGACGGATTCATCTTCGAAGCGATCCATGATAATCTTGGATGGCATGATTTTATTTATACTTTTCAAATTTTTAAAGTGGGATGGTGATTTTTCTCGATCACCAAGCTTGTGCATAGTATTACTAGATATGAATTTCGACCGGTATTTATATTAACTACCGGTATTTATATTAACTTTTTAGTTAGAGCAAAAACACTGTCCCAAAAGCTGCTTAGTCAGGGATTTATTCAGCCTTTGTTACTTTCATCCCTTCAGAAATTCTATGGCCGTCACCATGACATCATTGACAGATATGACGTGTCTGTGTCCCAAATGAAAACGGACATTTTCAGCTAGATTTCACGTCTTCACGGATTTGACATAATCGAATTTGACTCAACCCTGGATTGACTCACTGATAGTGTGACGGGTGCCGCTAGCGGAGCAGGACATGCTTACCCTTCCGGAGCACCTGATGTCACTCCCGGTTTTCATGGGAAGTCACACTATGAGTGCCTTAGTTCTTAATGTTATCTTTTTATTTCCGTGCATTGTAGCTGTCTCACGTCCTTGTTTTGTCTTTGTTTTTATCTGTTACCGTTTTTGCCATGTCTTTGGACTTCGATTTATGTAGTCATCGCTTCCCTTGTTCCTTCGGTATTCTACTGCCGTTGTTCCAGTTAATGCTTGGAGGAGGTAGGGAAAATTTGCATAACGCCTATAATAATTTGCAAATTTACCCCTGCAAACCTTCGGACCCCGACGAAAATTATTGAAATCTCATCAGGAGCATATTTTAGAAAATCTGGAAGGTTCTTTCTCCTTTCCTTAGTGTTTGGCGCGAATAAATTGAAAAAAATGCTATTTTTTCCCGAAAATCAGGGCATATAATTCACTAAGAATGATCTTTTCCAACGAAGTATCCCTATCGGAAAAGACCCTCTACGCCTCAGATACCTTGCCTCCAAGCACCTTTCAGCATCACAACTCGCTCAAGACCCATTTGTATCCCGGAGCCCCAAATTTGGGGTCCTATGCAGGATTTCTGCACGGAAAATGGTCTCGAGGCAGAAGTGTCATTTCCTTACTACTGTATTAAACCCGCAAAATGAACCCCTCACCAACCGGGGATGATAAACCCTCCGAATGTCATCATTTTCAACCGCCAATGGGATTGACGACTTAATAGAATGTTCAACAGGAGAGCTTGACCACACAAACACACAAAACGAACAGGAAATCTTAAAGAATACAGAAAATTTAAGAAAAAATGCAAAGCGCAATTAATAGAGAAGCAGAATGGAACCACATCAACAATGTATTTAACAAAGGTCTAGAATTAACAGCCTGGTTCTCATCTTCGCTAGCCAAAGGTTACGATCTAACCTTTCACCCTTCCGCTACATTTTTTGAGACATCAGTTTCAAATTATCAACATTTGAAGTAAGAGTTTCAGTATGATTTATTGTGTAAAAATTAAAGATTATTTATGATATCTAATAATGTAACAATTCAAAATCTTTATAACTACAGGAAAGTAACCCTCAATAGTGAAGAAACAATAAATCGTGGGACTTTTGCAGAATCGAAAAATCAATACACACTGTATTTTAAGTTTTATTATTACAATATATATTTAAAATTCGGTTTAAGCAAATTTATTGAATGCAGCGAAGTTTAACTACAACCAGTCAAAAGTAGATTTGAGGATACAGAAGTCCAGCTTGATCTGCCAAGGGTAAATAGGAGAGGAGCGGATCGTAACCCTTTGGCTAGCGATTGAATTTGCGCCACTTACAATAACCAGATGTCTCACTATAATCAGAGTTTAACCATGAAAGGCCGAAATAATCAACAACCAATTTAAATCAGTCTTCACAAAACCAAATGACAACAGGATTGGAATGGATCTACAACAGTGCACAGATTCAAAGATACCAGATCACCAACTAAAACTGATGGAGTAAAAAAAAATCTACTAAACAAATCCGGCTAAGACCATGAGACCGGGTAAAATACACAACATAGTGCTTAAATCCTGCACAGAAGAGCTTGCGCCCTGCCTAAGAAATATCCATTAAACATCAGTTGAAAAAGTGGTAATTTTCCAGATGACTAGTCCAGCGCAAATATTGCTCCAGTTTTCAAAAAAGATGATGTATACAAAGCAGAGAACTATAAGCAAGTATCCTTATCCTTTATATCATGTAAGGTGCAAGAACTCATCATTTGCAGACACGTGCTAAAATACTTTGAAAAAAACATAAAATATTGACCAGCCTTAACCACGGATTCAGATCTGGATATTCATGTACTTCACAACTACGACCCAACTACGAAGCTTTGACAACAACACAGTTACATATGACAATACTAGATTTTCTAAAAAGCATTTGACACAAAAAGTTCCGCATAACAAACTACTTAAAAACAAATAACAGAGTTACGGAATACAAATGGCTATCATCATCCATAAAGGAAAGATTAATGTGGGTAGTAATGGAAGGCAAAAATTCTGTAAATGCCAATGCAGACTCGGGCTTCCCCATGGGACACATACTATTTCAATGACATAAAATAGAATACATAAAATCCCAATTTAGACTCTTTATGGACGACTGCCTCCTCTACAGAGAGATAAGATCACAAGAATTTCCAACTTCTTCTGAGTAGAACTGAGTGATAAATCATACCAAACATAAATTTCTTACACAAGTGGCCAAGGTATCCCGAATGTTCGAATGTGAAAACTTTTGTTCTGTAAAATACAAACTAAACAGACCCAAGGACTAAAATTAATGCTTTCCATTCCTTGTAAAAATAGGACTAAAATTACTAGTAATGCTTACCATACCTTGTAAAAATGTGACATCAAATCAATGACGGTTCATGGTAACTGCCTTGACGTCGAATGGATCGCATAATTTATCTGTGCAAGGCAGCTTCACGCTACCCTGTCTTGCATCAAAAACGGCCATTTACGGAAGAAACGTGTTTCTTGTATCACACCTACATTCAGCATTTCAGAGATAATACAATTGCCCATTATATTTAATTATCAATTTGAAGGAACGTCCAATATTTGATCATTATTTACTACTTTGAAGGACACAAAGCAAACCACAGTTTGTTGTGTTTTTTATCACTTTTAAACGACAAGGTCAACCTGGTTCATTTCAAAACTATGCATGACTGTCCATATGAAAATCACAGACCCTCCATGAAGAGACGAGTAGCAATGGTACCAGAAAAGTGGTAGAAAAGCAACACGTTCGTAGTCAATTCCCAATTCGAACCTTCAGATTTTCCTGTTATACTAGTGATGTAGCCAGAAAACCCAGATGCCGAAGTCTAAAGTCCTTCAGCACGTAAGAAGCGACCGACAAGCGTATCAAGGACCGCTACAACTTCACGTTAAACCAGCTGTCTAGAGAGGACACATCACAAGTTCAGTTAACTGACCACAATCTTGAAAGTTAATCGGTCGTTTAGTTTCATGGTAGAAACACTCAGAGAGATGGGGAGCTTAAGTAGTAGCCCCCCACCCAAATTGGAAAAATGCTAAGTTGAGACAAAAATTTCGTTAAAGCTTCGAAGTACGTAGTTCCTGAACAGAAACAACATTTTGAAATGTTTCTAGCAACAGAGAACCGATATTGTGTCAGGTTTCTCCGTGTTAAGCCAGGGATTGGTGTGTTTCATGGACAAATTCCAGGACAGAAGTGATTCAACCATAAAAGCCCTTGCAAAACGTAAGTAAAAATATCAATCCTCTGTGAAGGAGACCAATACTTTGTGATGGTTTGTTTGAAAGATCTTGATTATAATGTCGTTGTTTAAGTCGTAAGTTCAGCAAACTCCTTTCAGAATTTTGGAGATCATGTGATTGATGCCAGACTGATTTTTAAGGTACTTGCGTTATTAACAAAGCACTTCTGTCGACGATTCATGCAAAAGGTACCAATTCCTAATGGAAAATTTGACACTATTTCCAAAAATAGGCTTGTCTCTGGCTTTTTACGAATTAATAGAACTGGAAATAAAGCGCTACGCCGAGCGCAGCATGATACGACCGCAGCATGTCGTCCACTGAAATTTGAAAAAGTGTAATTTAAAGCGGGTATGGACATAGGAAAGAGCTTGACACAATAATTAGATGGACGCAATAAGGAGATTGACCCAGTAATTAACTGGACACAAACTAGGGAAAATAAAAATAAGCCCTTATGACTCCTTATGATTCCTCTTTGACCCTTTATAGCTCGGAAATGGTAAGAGCTACGTCCGATCCATTGACATACTGCTGAAAGCTTATATCAAGAGGAATCCAAAGAAAAAAAATCCCACCAAAATCTGATCAATAATAAAATTGCATATTATTTTGAAATAATTCAATTTTGGCCCCTTAGACCCCTTATAGCTAGGAAACAGTAAGACCCACACCAAATCCGTTGACATACCATTGAAAGCTTATATCAAGAGGAATCCAAAGAAAAAAATCCCATCGAAATGCGATGAAAAATAAAAATTTTAGGTAATCTGCAAATTTGCAGTTTTGGCCCCTGTGAACCCTTATAGCACGGAAATGGTAAGAATTACGCCAAGTCCGTTGACATACTGCTGAAAGCTTACATCAAGATGAATCCAAAGAAAAAAATCCCATCGAAATCGGATGAAAAATGAAAATTTTAGGTTATCTGTAAATTTACGATTTTGGCCCCCTTCGACCCCTCATAGCTCGGAAAGGGTAAGAGCTACACCAAATCCGTTGACATAATACTGAAAGCTTACCTCAAGAGGAATATAAAGAAAAAAATCCCATCGAAATCGGATGAAAAATAAAAATTTTAGGTCATCTGTAAATTCACGATTTTGGCCCCCTTCGGTCCCTCATAGCTCGGAAACGGTAAGACCTTCGCCAAATCCGTTGACATAATACTGAAAGCTTTCATCAAGAGGAATCCAAAGAAAAAAATCCCATCGAAATCCGATGAAAAATAAAAATTTTAGGTTATTTGTAAATTTACGATTTTGGCCCCCTTTGGCCCCTCATGGCTAGGTAAGGAAACAAGTTACAAAAAATCTAATAGTAGAGCGCCATGATAATTTTTCATAAGGAATCCTTTGGAAAAAATTGCATCAAAATCGGACTAAAAATAAACTAGAGGCTCACATGAGCCTGTATCGCTCACCTGGCGACTGGTTTTATTCAATGTCACGAAGAGACCACCCATTCATACTATAAATCAGTTCACCAGATGTTACATTTTCAATCTTGGATGAGTTACAAACATAAAAATAACAAATTTTGAAAGGGAACACCCAAAGACAATCGTAACCAAACTTGGTTCCAATTGGCTCAGTAGGTTCAGAGGAGAGGACATGTGAATGCATTTCCCATAGGGTCCCTATATTAAACTATGTTCCACGCTCGCGGCCATCTTGGATGAGGTACGAATGTCAAAATCACAAACTTTGAAAGAGACAAGCCAAGGACTATTGTTACCAAGTTTTGTTGAATTTGACTTGGTAGTTTCAGAGGAGAAAATCTTTGGATGCATTTCCCATAGGGTCCCTATGTTAAACTATGTTCTCTGCAGGCAGCCACCTTCAGTGAGGTATGAACATTAAAATCACAAACTTTCAAGGGGACCACCTAAAGACTATTGTGATCAAGTTTGGTTCCAATTGGCTCAGTAGTTTCAGAGAAGAAGATCTTTGAATACATTTCTAATAGGGTCCTATATTAAATTTATTTGTCCTGTGCTGACGACCATCTTGGATGAGGTACGAACATAAAAATCATAAACTTAAAAGGGGACCAGCCAAGGACAAAAGACCACCCATTCATACTATAAATCAGTTCACCAGATGTTACAATTTCATTCTTGGATGAGGTACAAACTAAAAATTACAAACTTTGGAAGGGATCACCCAAAGACAATTGTAACCAAGTTTGGTTCCAATTGGCTCAGTAGGTTCAGAGGAGAAGACATTTGAATGTATTTCCCATAGAGTCCCTATGTTAAACTGTGCTCCACACTGGCAGCCATCTTGGATGCGGTACGAACGTAAAAATCACAAACTTTAAAGGGGACCACCCAAGGACTATTGTGACCAAGTTTGGTTCAGTTTGACTTGGTAGTTTCAGAGAAGATCTTTGAATACATTTCCCATAGGGTCCTATGTTAAACTATGTCCCGTGCTGGCGACCATCTTGGATGAAGTACGAACATCCTAAGCTATATTTGATATTACTGATTATTCGGATTTCGTTTAGTTTTATGCATTTTAAACATTTTTTGAAATTATGGATTTCCTTTGTTTGGGTTCTAGTGCTGCTGATGAGGAATTAATTTCCGAAATGTCCATACAGCTCATTAAAATTATTGCAGTTGGAGTTAACATATGTGTTATGATCTCATGTTCATTTACTCCATATCCTTTCGTAAAATATAAAAATCACAAACTTTAAAGGGGACCATCCAAAGACTACTGTGACAAAATTTGGTCCCCATTGGCTCACGGGTTTCAGAGGAGAAGACCTTTGAATGCATTTTGCAAAGGGTCCTATGTTAAACTATCTTCCCCGCTGGCGGCCATCTTGGATGATATGCGAACCTGCTGGGCATATGTAGAAATTGTAGTTCATATTTAACCTTTATCTCAAACAGTTTTTGAAATGAAAGTAAAAACGTTAAAAAATTGTGAAAATTCAAAGAAAAAGTGGCAATAACTCCTATGTGGATTGTCAGATTTTCTTCAAAATTGCAGGACATGTAGATCTTACTATACTGATCATTTTTGTTACATAAACTTCACTTCTATCTTCTTTCATTTTCAATATATAAGACTAAAAGTAACGAAAAACTGAAATTTTTACGGCAAAGGGGCAATAACTCCAAGACGGGTAAACGGATATTCTTCAAATTTGCAGGGCAGGTAGATCTCATCATGCTGATCATTTTTATCCTCGTCGGAATTTTGATATCTGTAATGCTTTTTGAGTAATTTCCAAAAACAGCAATTTACACCCTATTTTCTATTTTTAGTAACAGCAGCCATGTTGTTTGGTCTACGGTCATAAAAATCACAAACTTGAAAGAGCATACCCTGGTGATGATTCAGGCCAAGTTTGATTAGTATTGGCCCAGTAGTTTTAGAGGAGAAGATCTTTGAATAAAAGTTAACGGACGGACGGACG
>MJUU01062283.1:53249-80657 GCA_002080025.1 Modiolus philippinarum
TATATATATATATATATATATATATATCACAATGGACCTTAGATGGTCTCATCCAAAAAAGGTATTCGGCGTGTCCGTACCTCATCCAAGATAGCTGCCAGTGGGGAACATGGCTTTACATTGGACCTATGGAAGATACATTCATATATTTTCTTCTCGGAAACTATTTGTCCAATAACTTAACCAAACTTAGTCACAAAAGATATCTGGCAAGTCCGTACCCTACTTTAAAAGATGGTCGCCTGGGCATCCGGGAACATAGTTTAACAGTGGACCTTATCGGGAAAACGCATTCAAGCATTTTATAAGAAACTACTGGTCCAGTTAGAACTAAACTTTGTTACTATGGTCTTTAGATGGTTCTTTCAAAAACAAGAGGCCCTCGAGAGCCTGCTTTGCTCACCTGGACCTTGGCCGACATAGTAGGGTTTTTTTTTATTATTATTTTATTGTTTCAGTCAAAATAGATTTTATAGTAAATACACAAAGATATCACTCATTCACATACACTTTCACTCCAGGAAATCAAAAGTAGTAATAGAGTCTGTTACCATGATTGAAAGGATTAGAAAATTGTATTGTTATCATTCTATTCAAATAAATTTTCAAAACCCGACCGTCTTTAACGGGAAATTTTCCAAATGGCATAATGTTACGATTGGTATTCCTCAAGTATCAGTACTAGGACCTATCTTACTTGTAGTATCTATCAACGACCTGCCGTCTAATACAGAATCAGATATTTAAATGTTTGCTGACGATACTAAACTTTACAGGAATATAAATACTACAGATGACATAACCATCGTACAGAATGATATAAACAAATATTCCAATGGAGTGAGAAATTGCTTCTTCTTTTTCATCCCGTCGAGGTTCTACCAATATCAACTAAATCAGTTAACCAGGAGGGAAGATATACAATGTCTAAATATGATGAAATATGATGGAACTGACACAAAATTAGAAACTGCTGAATCTGAGAAAGATGTTGGAGTAACAAATGACTCAAAACCTAAATTCGAAGAACCTATACAGATTAAAGATAACAAGTCCAACCAACTCACTGGAATTGATGCTCATTCAAACATTTGGACTATAAAACATTTTGTTTACTATTTAAATCATTGGTGCGTCCTCATCTTGAACATGTCAGTAGTGTATGGAACCCGTTTAAAAACAAGGACATAGAAGCATTAGAAAATGTACAACGTAGAGCAACCAAAATGTTACCAAAACTAAAGAAGAACGACTTAAAACACTGAAGCTACCAACAACTACGTGACGATATTATAGAAAATTCTCAACAATGTATATGATAAAAGGGTGACATCTGGACTTTTTGAGTGAACGACAACACAACAACTAGAGGCCATTCACTAAAATTGATAAAGAACAGGAGTAGACTTCATCTTCGAAAACACTACTTTACCAGTCGTGTAGTGGACGTTTGGAATAATCTACCACAAGAGATAGTTAGGGACCGACCATTTAACCTGAAGTGGGGGGTTATGGTTTTTTTTTTCTGGACGAAAAAATTTATTTATTTTTTTCACGTGTATCAACAAAATATTTTTTTCCAAAAGTAACATTATTTTTTGGGACTGAAAGCCTCCTTCAGAAATTTTTTTTTTCATCATTTTGGCAGCCAAAATATTTTTTTCACATAAAATCAGGTCCAAAATATTTTTTTTTTAGAAAAAAACCATAGCCCCCCCACCTTCAAGTTAAATGGTCGATCCCTTAGGCCCTATCAAGTTAATTTGTAGATTCTCATCTACCTGTAACAAAAAATCTGGGGCGGGTGGGTGGGTTTTATATTTTTTTACTGATTTTCACTAAAATTGATAGGAATTTAAAGAAAATTTCTGAATAATTGAAAATAAAAAAAAAAATTGAGCTTAGAAAAATGGGGCGGGTGGGGATGAGAATCTATTAATTAATTTGATGTGGCCTTACATAAAAAATGTCAAGATTCTTGAACGTCGTCTAGATAAACACTTGCAAGATCATCCTATGAGAATTGATTACAAGACCGGTTACAACCACAGTGCTGGAAGTAGCAAAGTATTTAAAACAATTATTTTGAGCCAAATACAGGGGAAGATGCTGACCTCCTGCGTTTGGAAGGTCATAGGTAATCATAGGTAACTTAATGAAGTATCACTTCAGTGTGATATAATATTTGACGAACAGATCTCCAATCTATACCATGCTTCTTCAACAAATAGATTTCATTTCCACTTTTCTTTGTAGTTATCTTTGTATTTAATGTTTAAAATAAAAACACATTTGCACCTTTTCTGTATAAAAGGATTTTTTGTACGTTTTCAGGTCGGCAACAATTTTTTGTTAAAATTCCTTAAAACGGCCATTTTCTAAATGTGCTTTCTCTCATCCCATAAAATATAGTGTAATCTATGTGTAATCTCAAAAATTTCTGATAATCATAGAAGTTAACCCCCAGCAAAAAGATCACAGATCTGATAAATGCCTTTGTTGTACCAATGTTTATAAAATATTGGTTTACCTGAAGTTGTAATGGAAGAATTCATTCAAATTTGGTTTCGAAGTATTTTTTTTCTTCTTTTTTTTTATCATTTTCAATACTAATGTGTAACAAATTATCAAAAGAGTCGAACAATTGTCTCCAAAATGGATTAGTGGTCGCTTTATGCAATTTTTTAATATAAGCATTACCAAAAATATGTAGCTTATTTAAGTCAAAATTCACATTTGATAGCAGTATTTTTCCAAGCAGTGTTTCCATTCCTTATCTTAAGAGATCTCATAGATGACTCTACGTGAGTCATTCCACAACCTCCATTAGAAAGGGGGACAAGGGTATTAACTGTTATTGTGTTATTGGGTAAAATTGATTCTCTGTTAGCTGTTATTGCAAAATATAATGTAGTGTTAGCTGTTATGATGAATATTCAGTTCACTGTTAGCTGTTATAGAACAATTCAGTTTAGTGTTATTACAAAGAAATACCCCAAAAATTGCGAACTTTCCTTTCACTTCTAAGTTGGAATTCCCCTTTTCAACTCCCCCTGTCCGCACCTGCTGCATGATTAATTACCTGTTGCCTACAACTCTATAAGTTGTTAGTCTATATTTTGACTATTCAGTCGATTTTGTAATGTAACTTTTTAGTTTTGAACAGCCTTTTCTTTATAGTTCAATTTGAAATCAATTGATTGATTCATTTGATTAGTTAGAGTTTAACGTCCAGTTAGCAATTTTCATCTATATCAGGACAAGAACAAGTTAATTAGTTAAAAAATATATAAGTAAGAGAAGAAAGAAGCAATAATGGAACTAGGGACAACCGGGACAACAAGTTTTGATTGCCACTGGAAAAGGTGAGAAATGGGTAGGGACAGGAAAATTAGCCTTCTATACGAGTTCCAGCGACTCTGCTCTATAGAAGGGGTCTTTATACTGCATGGAGCGTTGCGTTTCTCCACACAGTTTGGCTACAATGGTTCGTGGTCAGGTTTGCTGTATTATGACAGGGCATTTCCCTATCCACCAACTGGGGATGTGCCCGGCAGCTCTGTAGCCGGAGCCCCCGAAAACCGATTTAGGTGTCGGGAATTTAAAATAAAATAGACTCCCATCACAACATACATTTTATAACCTCAAGACTTGGCACGTTTTTCTTTGAATTTTATATACTTGTTGCCGTTTTTAATATCAGATAGTTTAAGTGTTTTGGGAATTTTTTGTTCAGATTCCAAGTTAGGATTAGTTTGATTTACCAAAATGTAGACGAAAAAATTATACAATTGTAGACAGTAGCTATATGATTAAGCAGAAAAAAAAACAGTCAAATACTGAACTATAAAGAAATTGGCATAGACTATATATGGCAAATTAGTCGAATGAATAATAATTCATCTCTACGACAAGAGTTGAAATTGAAAAACACTCATACAAGAAGTGCAATAGAACACCAATAGCTATATGATGAGAAAAGGAAAGAGGTATGGCCATTTACCCGTGGATTTATTTCCTTCAGAATACTAATTTTGCGAATGCATTAAATCTTCTTGAACTTGAAGATCATCTGTTATACACTATGAGAACAAAATCAATTCAAATGCATCCCCTTACATTTAGATAAAAAAATTAAGCCACTGAACTGGCCACTTGTATGCAATTTTGACAGATTTTGACAATATTTGTAGGTTTTTGTTAAAATTCGGTGTATAGGACCTCCAGAACCAAAATAAACTTATTGCCATTTGGAAGGGCAAATGTTTATCCGTTTGCAGCAAAAAAATGGTTTTGGTTCTCCGTGTCTTTTGCGTAGTACCATCTCAAACACCGTAAAATAGCTAAAATTGACACAAAAGGCCATTTACAGCCATGGTTGACTGCTAATAATTCAGAAAACATACAAGTGCGGCATATATTATTTTTATTTCTAATAAGTACACATACCAGAGACCACTTCAAACGATTTTCGACATCATTTGAGCAAATTCTGAAAATGGCCAAATATAGGGAAAAAAATCACGCCTTATTGGCCATGTACTTCTTTAATCAATGAAAATTCACACATACTGATTTTTGAAAGTTGTTCGAATCTTCGATCCTTGACAACTGAAAAACATTTGATAAAACACAAAGCAGTAAGTCAATGGAATCCATATTCAACTGCGCATTTCATTTTTAGCATCACTAAGACAATACTTCTTGTTGCATTTGAGTTAGTCATTTCTGAGATAGGACGCAATAATTTTATTCACGAAAAGAATTGGACTTCATGCGAGCTGTTACTACATGATGTACTAGAGGGGGTAGAACTGTAAAAGTGTCTGAAAATTTCAACTAGCCTAATCCAAGACATTTAAAAAACGTTTAGGTCTATTGTATATTCCGCCTTGTACAGTGATAATGAGTAACAAATAAAGCACTTTTTTGATAATAAATTCAATGAACTTGTTTATGATGAACAATGATGGCCTATGAATGTACATCTTCTCCATAAAAAATTTTATTGAATAAGATGACTGTTATCCAAGTTTTACATTTATATATTAGCTGTTATTGACTTGATATACACTGTTAGCTGTTATCACTTATTTGAATTATCTGTTATCTGTTATTGGAAAAATCAATTTGCTGTTAGGATGTTATGGGCTGTTATGGACCCCCCCCCACCCCCTTTGCCCCCTCTTTATAACTGGTATATATAACAATAAAAGAAAATATTCGGAAAGCCTACAATTTTTCTCCGGAATCATAACAAATAACTAAATACCGAAGTCACTGTGAATTTACTTTCTGCATATGCGCATTTCGACAACTTATGTCTCATCAGTGCAGATAAAATCTAAACGTTTGGAAGACCATAAACTCAAATATGTTTAAAAACTGACAGAGAACAAATAACCAAAGTGATCTAAATTTAAAGCCAAAATCAGCTAAGGACAGAGCTTTGCGTTTTCACTAAAATTTACAAAATTTTAGATATTGGAAGGTTTCAAAAATAATCGGCTTTCGGGTCAGCACCGAAGTACTGACTACTGGGCTGGTGAATACCCTCGGGGACTAACAGTCCACCAGCAGTGGCATCGACCCAGTGGTAACAAATAACTAAATACCGTGTCCTTATATTAGTCCGCAAATAGAAATAGTCCGTAAAATGTGACATTCCATTTAAATAGAAATGAACACTCACCAAAAGATTGATGTCCAAGCATGTACTTAGCGAACTGCAAAATTTGAAAGTCAAATATTTGGCAAGAACGAATTTAGCATCGTAATAGATACACTCAAGCGCCCCTTGAGTAAAATGTCGTATTTTCTGGAACGAAATTTACGAGTCTGAACATTTGTGTAACTGTTTCCAAGCAATTTTCATATCAATAAACGTAAAACTAGAAACATTCCGAGTGTTGTGGTTCTTCGTCGTCACTGCGCTTGAAACTATGGCGTTTTATCCATTTATGGTAAATTAGATGGAAGTTAACATCGAATAAGTAAGCGAAGCATGGAAGGAATAACACTTAGTTGAACTGTGAGAACAATAAATCAATTTCACATCTAACAAATATGTTAGATGTTATGCAGATCAATCCATTAGTGACATTGTTCACTTCAGGCGTCGGGTGATAGCTAGTGAAACGAAAGGCACCGACGTACCCCCGATACACCTGCAGTGGAACTACTGGCCAGCTTCGGAGCAAAATATGTGCATGTTCGTGTGCACACTTATAAGATCTCAACCAAAGACGTAGAAGCAGCTAGTGGCTGTGACAATGATCCACTCCAAATAATATGAGGATAGGTATAACCTGTGTGGAAGCGAAGCTGAATTCACCGAAAAAAAAAATGTTGTATACTATACAAAAATATAGGCCTAAAGCCTTTTCCCTTTGTCATACAGTACAGTTTATAAATGGACATTTGGTAGATGGCACTGACGGATCAAGGTGGGAGGTTCCGGCTTATGAACCCAAATTTTTATGAATAAAATCATTCTGAATTGAGGCAAAAGTCGACAAAAAAATTAACTTGAACCCCATTGGAACCACCCTTTTTGAAAGCATGATCCGCTAGGTGGTGGATATTACAGCTTGATTATTTTCATGTGATTTTCAGTATACCGGTAGTACAACCACAGGCAATTGTTTTGTTCAGGACATTAATTATTATTATGCAAAAGGGGGTTATAAATGGTGAATAAAAGGATATGGAGTAAATGCACATGAGACAAAGTCTCTAAAAATACATGGTAAAAAACAAGCAAAGGAACAAAGCTTTTATTGGTATTCTTTATCTTGAAGTCACCATGAGGGCTTCAACAATGAGCTTTGCACATACCTCATAGTAAGTTCAAGACGGCCCCTAGCAACGGTTTGAATTGAGCGGAATTCCAAATTGTCGGACAATGCTATATCCATGTCTTTTCTGGTCATGGATGCGGGACTATCAACAAACATTAATTAAACTGGAATAAAAGCATAAATCATAAATGCATTTAGAATTATGATGTCTTTTCCATGTAGAGCCACAACCTCTTCCTAAATTTCAATGTACTGACGAGATAATTTTGTTTCGTATCGATTTTTCAATGTCAATTTGAATATGAAACGTTTTCAATGACATTGTTTTTACAACATCACTTACAGTATGTTCTTGGTCCATGAATAAAAAAGAAATATTTTGCGGTCAAAAAAATATAAAAAAGAAATATTTTGCGGTCAAAAAAATATTAGGTAAGAAAAAAACGGCTGAACAGTTGAGTTTGTCCATCAATGAACACAAAACTATACGACACGGTTCATCCAAAAATATATTTGAAGATTGTAAACCGTAATTCAAAAAAATCAAATATTTGTATTTTTAAGATTTAGAAGTGGATACGTGAAAAGAACCTGGGAACATTATTTAAAGATATCGCCAGCATCTAAGGGTTTGTTGATAATGCTACAAATATGAATCCCAGGCAAAGATTACATTGCTATGATACTTAACTTAATGTCTAACAGCTTTCATACTTCCGATTTCTGGATTTCCCATGTCTTGCTGTTGAAGTTTTTATTTTATTTTATTTATTTATTTATTTTTAGATTTTATTTTATACATTTTTTACTATCGCTGCTCTTACAATACTGAATTGTTTGACACTTATTTTCAGATACACTGAACATGGGTTAGGATGCCTAATGTGACCCATTTTTTATTTGTTAGTTTGTATCTTAATGAACGACTGGAATTGTAGGGTCCCTTGATTTTGTCCAGGGTTTAGTGTGACAATGCCCCTCCCATCTCTTCCATACTACGGAGTAACCACCTCTTCTGGCAGCTATTTATTAGTTTATATCTGAGAGAATCATGATAAATCACATAATTGATTTATGCAGCAAATAACACATATATCTACATTGCTCCTGAGGCATGGACCATTTGATTTTCAAGGGGGTACTGGGATTTCCCCAGCCAGAAAAAGTTTTGCTAATGGACAGAGTGAGGGCCAGATTGTTTTTTTTTTTCAACCCAGGTGCTGCTCAGATTTTTTTTTCAGTAAAAATNCCCCCTATTGAAAATCTTTTGGTCCGTGTCTAAAAATTTTGGACCCAAAACTACTCACTTGGCTGCACAGGGGCTTGTTACGAGATAACAATAATAGCTTCAACTCACTAAAAAACTGGTTATTATTATTTCGTAACAAACCCCTGTGCTTGCCTAGACATTTGCCAAAAATTTATCATTCATAAATGGGTCTGTTTTTTTAAGGGTCAATGAATAAATTTCCACTGAAAAATTTCCATGCCGTGACAATTTGTTTCATAGTTCATGACCCCAATACGGCAACATATTTTATCAGGCCATGCTACCTCCTGACGCAACTCAGTCACAGAACTTCAAGTCCTTTGATTTTTGCAGTTATCGGTCCTGGAAGTGAAGTTGTATGATCAATATATGGGGGGGGGCACCCCCACCCCATATATAAACAGATGATTCCACCAGGGCAGGATTTTTTTCGAATTTTCGAAATTACAAATGAAACTCTTTTCCACCAGTTGGTCCAGAAAAAATTGTGTTCCAGTTTGGTTCTATAAAAAGGGCGAGCTTTATTCGAGCTTTGCCCATTTCTGCAAAGACATCTTTCGAGAAAAAAGGCGGTGTCAAACCCCAACGACCTGGATCCGCCATTTTTTTCATTTGATGTTCTTTTTTGTAACTTTTTTTATCACTGTTCCTTTCTTTGTGAAAAATTATTTTCCAGTTACTTATGTTAGTCTGTACGACTTTGTACGACGATGTTTTATTCTTCAGTCTCATTACTATTTGTAGTAAAACGTACACTCCATTTCCTTATTTGGTCAATGGTATGGTCAGAATACACGATTGGTTGTGTATATAATTTGCTACCAATGAATTTGATTGTAACAACTTGGAAAGAGTTTTGTTGAGCACGTGAATAATTTGTTTACGTGTTTGTGCCAAACATGTCAACGCTTAGCTTGAATGCAGTTTATCGTACTTTTACGTTTGCAAAAAGTAGCTTCCGTCACTCTTCCCATATGATATCTCTGAAAAAAAACATGTTAACATCAGGGATCCAGTCCAGAAAAAAGGGGTAAAGCTAAAGCACTAGCAGCATACTGCCTATGAAAGGAATGGTTAAGGCATGGTTGCCGCTTTTCAGTTTTGCAGCAAAGAAATATTTCTGTTCTCATTTGTTTAACCCATCCTTTTTTAATGCCTGCACCGGGTCAGGACCATTGCGGTTTTTTTCGGTGGACATGTTAACACCTACTTTTTTGTCATTTAGATTTCTCGACTTCTGGTCAAAACTGTTCGGTATTTTTTATTATTACCCTCATTTACATTGTAACAATCGCCCGGCAAATCATAGTGACGACCATAAAACTTCTGTAGTAGCAATTGCAACAGTGTGATGTAAAAGGTTTTGAGAACGTATTAACAAAATCGCCTGACTTATTTCTGGCACGACAGTGAGTGGAGGAATATCGACGGCATATGCCGAAGATGTGGGAATACTAGTATTACTTTTAAAAGAAAAGAGGAAGTGCACTCTTGATCACCACGCTTGTCGTAAAGTCCCGACTTTTCAACACTTAGGTACGGGTTCAAGTATGATGCTTTATTGTGGTGCTATTATTTATAAGCGTTTTTTTTTTGTCAATAAACTGCAAAGTAATAGAGCACATGTTTTTTATAAGCACTTTCATCTGTTACCTGATTAAGTTAATTAAATCATAACATTTAAGCCGTATACAGTGGAACCTGTCTAAACCGAACCCCGAGTTTGTTTGGTTAAGACAGGTCTTCGGTTTACATAGGTTCAAAATATATAGAAATTGATACAAAGGGGCTTCACATCATGTTTGGTTTAGGCAGGTTTTTGGTTTAGTTAGAGTTTGGTTTAGACAGGTTTCACTGTTCTTAAAAAGGAATACGTTTTATCGTTCATTTTAAAAAGAGAGGTTCAAAAGGAATTCAGAAAGAGTTTTTCATGCTACTGCGCAATGCAATTTTGTAAACTTTGCTTAAATTCAAAACATTTTTCAGAGGAGCCGGTTACGACACACAGACCACCACTCGATGGTTTTGTGCTTATTGTAGTAAATAAAAGTAGCGAATTGCAAAAAAGTTGTAGTCGCCCTGGCGTTGGCAGTCAAGTTTAGTTCGTGAGTTTGCTCCCACCGTTTTGCTTACATTTTTAAAATAATTAAGTGGAAACAGTATAAGCTGCACCAAAAATGCCTTTTAATTGGCTGAACCCAGCCCTCATTTGCGCCTTTCGTTGCAATGTAAAGTCATGCAACTTCGGTAATTTTTGTATTTTGTAGGTTGAAACCATAATGGGCATTAAATGATAAATTAAGTTTGAACAGAATAAGTCTCTTCGTATTAGATTTTAATTTTTAGATCTGTGATTTTGAAATTTCCATGAGTGAGTTTGTCTTCATTTTCAAATATCAGAGAAAAAAAAAATAAAAGATAGAATGAATTTGAAGTAAATCTGGATACAACAAGTATGAGACTCATTCCTGATCAATGATAATTGACATGAATCTTCTTTGAATGTAAGTTATAGTTATTTGAAAGAAAAGAACGAATATTCTATATACTTACATCTTCAGAGAAGGAGGCGCTATACTTCCTCGTCATGCGTATAACAGAATAAAGGGAAATTATTTCCCCATGAACTTATTACTCATTTAATTTCATTACGTGTACATATTATTTAATGATGAGCTGATTTTCATACGGGTTTATAAATAAACACATAAATACTTTTTTCTCATATTTTAGGACCCTCTTTTCGCAAAGAACGTCTAATATGAATGGTTATTCTAATTCTTTTTTTTTGCGATTTAAACTTATCAAACTTTGAAACTTATGGTAAACATTTTATTCAAATAAACGATTGCAATATACAGAATTTAGATATGGAATTAAATAAACAAAAAGATAACATGAAACAACTACAATATCTTAAAATTACAATAACATGCAACAATCTTCCTGGGAATTGCACAGGAAAAACACAAATACTTAGTAAGACAAAAGACAACAATCAACGACGATAGGAACTTGGGACAGCTGGACTTGGTACTGGTACTGGAAAAGGCCAGCGGTTGAGTTAAACAAGTTTATGGGTACCCAAAGCTCCCCTAAAACCCAGTACAGGTAGATAATTAACTAAGCTTCATTAGATATATATTCACATATACCATTAAATGTTTATTAAAGTAAAAGACAAGCAGATATTTAATCTTCACAAATAGTAATGTGTGACATAAATATTTGTTACATAACTACAGATAAGATACAATAAACAGGATTGACTTCTCAATAGAGCTCAGTTTGTATTCTTGAGCAATTAAAGGGTGACTTAACATGACCAAATATTCACTACGCCTCAGAAAAAGTTCTTATCATTTTGTCATAAATAAACAATATTTTCAGTTTCTTCAAGTTAAAGGATGTACAAAATTATCTTTGCACTTTGAATTTACCAATCTGAAATCTAAAATTATAATTATTGTAAACTTTGTTTCTGACCTAAAATATCTATGTATATAATTCATCTGTACAGATGAGTAACCTTCACAAATAGTAATGTGTGACATAAATATTTGTTACATAACTACAGATAAGATACAATAAACAGGATTGACTTTTCAATAGAGCTCAGTTTGTATTCTTGAGCAATTAAAAGGTGACTTAACATGACCAAATATTCACTACGCCTCAGAAAAAGTTCTTATCATTTTGTCATAAATAAACAATATTTTCAGTTTCTTCAAGTAAAAGGATGTACAAAATTATATATCTTTTCTTGTTAATCAATGATATTAGCATAAATCTTCCTCACTGTAGAAATAATAGTACAGAACTAAACATTGTAGTGTTTTCTTTGTAAATGCCCAGTGGCACAAAGGAGATCAATCTCCTTAATCATATCATCAAATGTCCAGGAACAATGATTTTTGTAAAATAGTAAGTTATATTAGAGAATAATTCTTGCTTTCTGTTTCAACCAATGAACTGCAGACTAGAAAATTTAAAAGGCCATTTAATTTAATAAGTTGGAAAAATTTGGATTTTATCAAATTATGTAGAAGGGTTCTATAAAATGTCGAACAATCATAACTGTCGGTAGATGAGACAGGTCTCAGTATTAAATCATCAATAGAATTTTTTACACTGCAAAAGTAATTTGCACAAGAGTTTTGATATGAGTTTTCACAGTTATTGATAATTAACTACTACAAGGAAGTGTCCTGGTTAACTGGATGGATAGGTCAGTAGTAGAGCAGTTACTCGATGCTGAAAAAATGTTTAAGGGGATTTTTTGTGAAGCTTTAGAACCAAGTACATAACAGGCAATGTGTTACTATTAGGTGGAACTTTGGGCATTTTTGTATCCTTAAAATGTTGTTTTGGTTGTCATACACGGAAAGTTATAAATGCACTTCAATTTCATAAATTGTTTGTTTTTCTTGAGAAATCCAGTATTCCTTCTTACTGGTGTCCAAGGCGATCGTTTCCGCCTTCAATTACACGAGAGTTCCTATCTCGAAAGTCCCGTAATCGTCATCATTTGTAAAGTGACCCGCCATTGTTATCCATCAGTTCCGATTATCTAGTCGTCCCAGTTCCATTTTTGTATCACTCTGTTATGGTAACTTTGGCATTTTGGGATCTGAATATGAAGAAATGTTTTCTAATATTTTGTTGGAATTATTTCTAGTTTTACTGTCTTTCTTTACTAGACAATGATGGTAATTATGAGTAACCTACATGGTTTTGGAAAAGGGGGGAAAGGAGGTAAAACAATTGGGGAAAAGTGATTGATGTAAATATAATTCATAACTAAATATTTCACAGTAACCTCGGTATTTTGTTATTTGTGTTCTGAGAAGCAAAAAAATGTATTTATTATTTCATTCTTTCATTAAATTCAGTTTAAAAAGCTGTTATTTTGATTAGAGGTGTTTTTTTACTATTAAATTCAGTCTAATAGCTCAAATATTACTTAAGTTCAGTCTAAAAGCTTGACCAGGTATAGTCACAGTCTGAAAGCTAGTATGGTCACTTAAGTACAATTTTAAGCTTATTGTGTAATTTTCATAGTGTGTTATTATGAAATTAGTTTAGGACTTTTTTCAGTTGTACTAGCAAATGTGAGATGTACATGCAAGGCTCTGAAAACCTCTTTCATCAGCCGATTTTGGCTTTTCATTAAGATCATATCGGTTCTCAATCAGTTTTGAAACGTCTTCCGATTTGTTGGTGTCCAAAAATGGTTTGACTTGATCCTCACTGGAGAGACATGCAGACATGTGGTATTTCATTATTTGAATTAAACTGAAATTAATTTAAAACTTTTATTTAATAAAATCCATTAAATTCTTCGTATCTAAATTTATGGTAAAAGTTTTGAATCGGCGTAAAATCTATATATAATCAAGTTTTTTTATCATAAAAAGAATATTTTATTCGGGTTAAGGTGACTCACTCATCTTATTTTTGAATATGTGTCAGATTTCGGAACTCCTCTGGTTTTCTCCACTTTAATGTCTTACGGAGAATTTTCCACACAGACCCCTGCACCTCCACCTTTTTATTTCATATATGTCTTTAATTGGACAAATTGAAACACATTACAAGTTTTCATAAAATTCTTGATACAACTTCCTAGTTTTTTTTTAACAAATAATAATCATATGTTAAATGAAGGGAAATTCCAGAGAAAGCCTTTTCCTGTAAGATTTTTAATGTCCTGTATCTCTGTTAAAAGCACTTTTTATTGGCTTGACCTACCCCTGAGTATCGCCTTTCGTTGCACTGTTAAGTCATGTTTTGCAGGTTGACACCATAAAAATTGGCATTGATACATCAAGTTTAAACTGAATATGTACCTTCGTATTAAATTCCCATTAAATAGATCTATGAAATTTTGAAAATGTCCATGCTTGAGATTTTGTCTTAATTTTCAAATATCAGGGAAAAAAATAAAACATTAAATGGATTTTAAGTAAATCTGGATACAATAAGTATGAGACTCATTCCTTACGTTTAATTCTTGACAAGCGACTTCTTTGAATATCAATTTTCATAAAATGCGAGTATTAGTTATTTTGTACTATTTATGAAAGAACAGAACGAATATTCTATGATCTTCAGTATTTTACCTCTTCAGGGAACAGAATTGCCATATTCAAACTGCAATATGTAAGAGGTGAAATACTTCCTAGTCACGTGTACAACAGAATAAAGGAAAATTATTTCCCATGAACTTACTTCATTCTATTACGTGTATATATTAATAAATTTTCGGCTGATTTTCATACGGGTTTATAAAGAAATAAATAAATATATATTGTTTTTTTTTCTCATACTTAAGTGCCCTCCTTTCGCTAAGGACGTCTTATATGAATGGCTATTATTCTTTTTTTTTTTAACTTATCAAACTTGGCCTCTTGGGGTATACATTTCATTCAAATGAACGAACGTTATTGCAATATACAGAATTTAGATATGGAATTATGAACAGATATATCATGTTTGGGAGGGGAATTTGCGAAAAATACCAGTCGAGAGATGGGCGAGGGAAATTGTATTCTCGAGACTGGCATTTTTCACAAATTCCCCGACCAAACATGATATATCTGTTTAATTCTACCGAATGACTTTATTTAAAGCGCACAGAAAACGTCGTTTTTAAATTTTTTACAAGCGTCTCAGTGAAAGATTAAAAAGGGCAAATTTTTAAGCAAATACCCCGGTAGAGGGTTAAAAGTGACAAATGTTCAGGCAAATACCCCGCTGCTTGAAAATTTGCTTGAAATGTCATGGATTTGTCAATAATACACCCGTCCGGTATTCGACCTATCAAATTGCAGCATTCTATCATTAGGTAGAATTAAATTTAAAAAAAAAAGATAACATGAAACAACTACAATATCTTAAAATTACAATAACATGCCACAATCTGCCTGGGAACTGCACAGGAAAAACACAAATAAGACAAAAGACAAAAATAAACAACGATAGGAACTTGGGACAGCTTGACTTGGTACTGGCACTGGAAAAGCCAGCGGTTGAGTTTAACAAGTTTATGGGTACCCAAAGCTCCCCTTTCTCTGTTCCGTTTCCCTATAGTATAATAAACATACGAATAAAACCCAGTACAGGTAAATAATTAACTCCATGTCCAATTTGTTGTTTGGGAAAAGGGGCCTAGTCTGCTGGTAAAACAATGTCGAACTACGCAAGCAAAATCAACGCAAAATTTCTCAAAGTGTTTGGTAAAGAGTCCTTATATGTTTCAATAGACACCTGCAGTATCAGTGAGAGCCCAGTATTTGTGAACAAAATCTTCAGGTCATTGCATGGATCCCAAAGCTAATTTAACGGATTCATTTAGATCATATTATTAGGTAGAAATGTAAGTTACGTCCTTGTTTTTCTCGAATTTTAATTAGTTTCCGTAAAAATGTGGATTAAAAGTCTGTTTGCGAGTGATGCCATTCTTTGATATTAAGTGGTTATATCTTCTCTAAACTTCTTAAATGTATTTTAAAAATTATGCTATCTGAAACCCTGTTTTACAAAGCTGGCTATAATACAAAGAAAACGAAATTAGAAATAGTGAAATCAAAATCATCCCTCTTAGCATAAATTTTAGTTTTTATTTTACCAGAGTCAATTGTGATACTTTATAGATTCAGAGAAAGAAAGCTTAGAATCATCGTGAGAAAATGACATTTACATGATATAAAAACTGGGGATTATCAATAGTAAGAATATCGTCAATATACCATGTAGTATCATTATGGTCTTCCAAACGTTTAGATTTTATCTGCACTGAAGAGACAGAAGTTGTCGAAATGCGCATATGCAGAAAGTAAATTCACAGTAACCTCGGTTTTTAGTTATTTGAAGTTTTTTTATATAGTCGTGTTCATAACAGAACAGAACTTACGATCTGCAATGACAGGTAAACAATTTTGACCAAAAAGGGAATTCCAATGACCTGTTGATAAAACAGTTTTGCTAAAACGAACAAAAATGTTGTTAATCATATCATCAAATGTCCAGGAACAATGATTTTTGTAAGTTATATTAGAGAATAATTCTTGCTTTCTGTTTCAAATAATGAACTGCAGACCAGAAGATTTAAAAGGACATTTGATTTACTAATTTGGATTTTTATAAAATTATGTAGAAGAGTTCTATAAAGTGTAGAAAAATCATAACTGTCGGTAGATGAGACAGGTCTCAGCATTAAATCTTCAATAGATTTTTTTAAACTCCAAAATTAATTTGCAC
This sequence comes from Modiolus philippinarum, assembly GCA_002080025.1. Taxonomy (NCBI): domain Eukaryota; kingdom Metazoa; phylum Mollusca; class Bivalvia; order Mytilida; family Modiolidae; genus Modiolus; species Modiolus philippinarum. The sequence goes on from MJUU01062283.1 coordinate 69,582, forward strand.
CAGAGTTTTGAAATGTGTTTTCACTGTTATTAATAATTAACTCCTACAAGGAAGTGCACTGGTTAACTGGATGGCTAGGTCAGTAGTAGAGCAGTTACTCGATGCTGAAAAAATGTTTAAGGGGATTTTTTGTGAAGCTTTAGAACCAAGTACATAACAGGCAATGTGTTACTATTAGGTGGAACTTTGGGCATTTTTGTATCCTTAAAATGTTGTTTTGGTTAACGTTTTTATTTCTTCACAATTGGTACGTATGAAAGTGATTGACTTGTCCGGTTCGTTTTGTTGAGACATTGATACAATATTTAGTTTTTTTTCAGAAGGTAGCAACATTTTTGGAAGCTTTGTCAACATGGACAATTGCCTTTTAATTTGTTTTCCTGTCACTTCAACCTCTAACAAAATATAAATGCAATGTATGAATTAGTTGTAGAGGGTATACACTCCACTGCAAACACACAAACGAAAGACAACAGACAAACGTATACAACAACAGGAACTCGGGACAACCGGACTTGGTACCAGAACTAGCAAAAGTAAGTTGTAGGATTAAACAAGTTTTGGGTACCCAAACATTCCCGTTCTCTATACCGTTTCACTATAGTATAATAAACGAACGAATAAAACCACATGCAGTTAGACTGCTACATGTACCTACAAGACCACTACCTCGAACAGAACCATGAAAACAGAAGTAGACAAAACGTAATTTTGAAAGATTATTCAAGGCGTGTCTACCGCTAATCTGCAGGCTGGTAAAACACTGTCGTACTGTGGCAGAAAATTGTGAAGGAAGTTTTTCATCCTTGAAAACATATCATCCGTGGCATGTTGAATATTTTATAACATGATCTCATATATGTCTTGGTTTGTTTATTCTAGCCGCTTATATATTTAATTTCATTTAATTCATAGAGGAGAAGAGTTAAGTAGAGTAGAGTAGAAGAGACATTTTACATGGATTTTTCCCCTGATTGCTCAATCGATATGTATCGATTGCGGGGCACCAAAGATCAGGAAATTTCTTACCCATCTACAGTCTTGTACACTCTTCCGAGGGGGTATATTTCGACAGTGAGTTTCCAATCCTTAGATTCAAGTCACACTGACCAGATGTAAATCATCGAAATAGGGCTCTATCTGCAACGTTAAAATTGAAATGCAGATTTTTTGCGTCATTCAAATTGTAATGGTCAAATTCCTCAGTAGAACGATGATTTCGATAATATCAAATCCTATAATTTTAACGCAGTTGGTTTTTGACTTCAGACCCATATATATTTCAGAGTACGTAAAAAAGTATATAAGTTGCGAAGAAATAAATATTTTCAAACAGCAGTTTTGTAAACTGAAAAAAGTCCTTGCCATGCTGAATATTTCTGCTTAAAAGAATATTTTTTCTCTCTAACAGATTTTTGAAATGAAACAAAAAGATTATAAGAAGTGTAAAAATGATGTTAGTCTTAAAGGAATTTTTGAAAAGCTTCTAATTTGTTTATATTGTGGCCCTTTTCGTGATGAATATTTTTCAATTAAATTTTATCTCTAAAAGTTATTGAAATGTAAGATAGAAGGATGGAGGGGTTAAAAATAACTTTATGAAGTGTATCTCGAAGAGTCTAATCGCGATGCCGGATGATTTGTTTCAGTAAGGCGTATAATGGCATTGATTGTCAGATAAAATGCTCGAGAAAATATAAGACAAACACGCCTGGTTTTTGTCTGTTAAGATAACAAAGATTAATGTAGAAAAGATAATAGGAAACACTTATGACCGAAAATTACAATCATATGCCACGGAACTGACAAGAAAAACAAAATTGATAAAAGACAAACGTAGACAACGATATGAACTCCGGATAGCCGGACTTGGTACCGGCACTAGCAATAGCTAGCGGTAGGGTAAAGCCGGTTTATGGGTATCCAAATCTCCCCTCTTTCCTATCCCGTTTCCCTGTAGTATAATCTACGATAGCTGAAAATTACAGTCGCATGCTACAATCTGTCAGGGAACTACACAGGAAAAACACAAACAAGACAAAAGACAAACGTAAACAACGATAGGAACTCAGGACAGCCGGACTTGGTACCGGCACCAGCAAAAGCCAGCGATATAGAGTTAAACCGATTTATGGGTACCCAAACCTCCCTTTTTTCTGTCTCGTTTCCCTAGAGTATCATAAACATACGAATAAAACCCATGTAGACTATTAACTCCATGACCACAATCTTGAAAGCAGAGAAAATGACAATACGTAATTTTGAAAGATGTGTCCAGGGGTACTCGCCGCAAAATACCTTTTCCTATTACAGTGTTCTTTTACAGTCAATATGAGTCCAATAAATGCGATTCTCTGAAAGATATACAACAACAATCATAAATAATAATTCTAAATAAAATGATTAAACTAGCTTTCGTACAATGTATACAGGCTAAATAGCTATAACTTCTCATAACATCATTTGCGTGTATAAATATTACTCAAATTTATTGAACAGGATGGGCGTTTATTTATTTTCTCTGTCTCGTAGGTAAGAATAAAATGAATAATCCCAATTAGTAGGGTGCCCAAGGTCCAAAAGACGCTTAGTTTTCGAGTTTGGGTTAACGGAATCACACACGGCTAATTTTTGTTTTAACTGATAGAACAACTATTAAATTTCAAATTTTTAGCTGTCTCTAGAAAGTTCCTGTGGTCACGATTTCTCTAATTTCACCTTTTTTAAGGGTAAGCTATTTTTGACTGCATGGTTTTTGTAATTTATCGGTATTAATGTCGAGGTAAATTTGAGTTTAAATTGACGACATTTTCATTGAATGTGAAATAATATGCATTATTTCTGAAATATTCCAACTTTAAAGAAAGTACATATACGAATTGTACCTATGTACCTATGCTCCAAAAATCATGGATGTAATGTCCATCGTTAAAGAGAAATCAACAAATAAAAAGCCAAAATTTGCGTAAAACTTTCAAATTTTAATCGATATAATTGGTCATGTTCTTTTGAGTGTACAACGAGAGATAACTCTAATCATTTCTTGTCAAATCAAGTCTAGTTAAATAGCGGGAATCTAGTGACAATTTAACGTTGCTTGTGTTTTGATTTTCCAAGCACATGTATTTGTTTTGACGTTTAAAATCACTTTTCCATATCATTTCAGATGATATGATACGGTTTGTTTCAGTGGGAACGGTCTTACTAAGATTTATGTCAGTGTGTATTTTGGGGGAAAATTGACTTATTTTGCCTAAACTTAAATTATTTTTTAGCAGTTAGTTTTAAAATTTATTTCAAGCTTTCCTTTAAAAAATAATCCTATAAAAGTCAGAAAAGCGCAGTTATTTATATCCGAAAAAAAAAACCCTCATATCACGGAGGTGCAAATATTCAAAATGAGAGCCTTTGAAACAAAATGCCAACTTTGAAACTTGTTGAATAAATACAACAGACAAATCATTATTTAAAGTAAAACTCAAGAACTACTCCAATAAAATTTAAAATAATATTCAAATTTTGTCGCAGTTTTATCTGTGAAATGAAGCTCACTTTAAAATGCATCAAAATTTTCAAAATTTTAGGAGCTGACCTTTGACCCCATCTAAAATAAAATGTGACCACAACCAATAACTACGACTGCGCCATGGTATCCTCTTTCCAAACATGTATAATACAGGTGTGTTATTCCGTTAATCCAAAATTGGAAAAATCGTCTCTTGGGCACCCTACTAAATATAGTTGACCCATGGCCAGTCAGGTCAATTAAATAGAGTAATACTTCAATAATATTTGTAATAATTACAGAATTTACATTTGTAGTAAATAATGCTCCGATATATCAATAAATTCATATTGTTAAAGGCATATGCATAAATAAATACAAAAATGAACATGCGAACTCGTAGTGTTGAGGTGAAATGCTAATCATTGAAAAGCTGGTATTTCACATCCCTTATTTTACGGTAATGTTTTACATAAGAGTAAAAATACTTAAACTCGCCTAACAAACTTATAAAACCTTTAAATCGTCTAATTCATAAGGGTTATAATTACGGTATTGTCGTCAAGTCATTACGTATGGCCTTCTTTGGTATTAACATTATTTTTTTTTAATATGGTCTTTGCATTTTTACTAAACACATTCTAAATTTCTAAAATCTGCATTACATGGACACGGATTATGTATTCCGGTATATGCATGAAATCATTATGCTAAACTCAGTCCTCACAGGAAGGGATCTTGGTGGAAGCTGTATACTGAGGGTACATAACTTAATTTGTCGGTAGGTAATGGGCCTGGAGCTGGCATGTCAGTTAACTGCTAGTAGTCTCCTGTGATTGCATGTTTATGTCCGTATATTTAGTTCTTTCAGTTTAATTTTTCACAATTGAACCAGTCCTGTTGCCAACTGAATTTTACTGTTGCTACGATTGTTTTTTGATTTCTCACATTGGCTATAGGGGAAGGTTTGGGCCCAATAAAACTAGTTTAACTCCGCCAGTCCTAAGTCAGGAAATTTATTAAGCCTTTGTGTCTTGTCTAGTTTACTTTATGTCTATAGGAGTCTAGGATGATGTTTATTTCGATGAACTTGATTACTCTTTCTATAGGGGCCGACTCCGACCTGCCGTTGGGTGTGGGGTTTCCTCACCGTTCATTGAAGATCTAATGGTGGCTTTGAGTTATTATTAGTGTGAAAGGTGCAAATGTTTTGTGTTGAATGAATGTGTATGTTATTTTGATTGTATATGCCCGTCGTGGGCCCTTTGATTAGGTCAATAAAATTATCTTATCTTATTACTCCCCACTGGGTCGTTGTCTCTTTGACACATTCCCCGTTTCCCTTCTTTTTTTTCTTATATTCAGCAACTGATTAGTTAAATCTTTATCACATATTGAGTATAATTATTTAATAGAATAATTAAATATTAAAAAATCAAGCTTACCAATTATGGTCTTTATATATAACAAACTAAATCCTCAAAGTGTAACGTCGCCCATACAACTTTGCATTACGCTACAAATTTGCTACGCCACAAATAATAAATACATAACCGCTGGAGGATATTTTAGGTGGGACGTTACCAAATAAAGTCCTGTCAAGAGTTATGGGTCCTTCAAATATACGTATTCTATAGACGTCCAGAATTTCCCTTTAGCGACAGATATTGCCAATGCATCCACCGTTTTGCGTGGTGCTCCCTGATGGGGAGATGGAAGAAAGATTTTGAGCCGGGTATAAATCATTTGTTCAACAGATTAATAAAATCTAAAAAAAATACAATAAATCGAAAGCACAATATCAGCACAACAAATGCTAAACAGCACTAATAACTCGGTTTTTGTCTGGTACGTGAAAACAAGGGCTCCAACAAAATGTTCCCTCGTACACTCCTCATTATGGTACTTTTGAAGCTCTTTGTAAATTCCAATCTCTTTGTTTAGAGAAACACACATCAAATCGGCTACAAACCCTTTCCGGCCTCATTATGTTACATTTATGAATTTAATTAAGGTGATCAGAATATCAGAAGGTGGTATGCATGTCACTAGACACAGCAAACATATACTTAATTATACAAAACACACCCCACAAAACAATCTTCCAATCTGAAACTTACAAGGGTATTTTTACAGGTTAAAGTCGCTGAATTTATAAAATATGATGTCGCTGAATTGATATGCTTTTTGTCGCTGAAATTATAATGTCGCTGAAATGAAAAAAGTTCAAATGTCGCTGAATTTATCATCTCCGTTAGAGACCGGAACTCACCAGTTCACTAATCTTACAATTCAATATAAAATATGAAAAACGGATCTTTATTACAATAATACATCGGCAAACGAATACCGAAGCAAGAATGAGGACAGGGGAAATTCCAAAATCATAAATCCAAAATCACGGCATTTCACAGCATAAACAAATACATAATTGAGAACGCTATATTCTAGTTCATGGTTATCCGGGATACATGATAAAAAGATCAGTATTCATACATGGTTTTATTGTAAAAAAAGTATTTGTTCCACCTGACAAACGTTCCATTGCAACAAATATCATAAACATTGGCATAATATTTCTTCCTTTTGGAACAAATATTATATAACATTTATTCCGTTAGGAACAAATATCATAATATTTGTTCCAATCAAGGACGTATAATGATAAGTCCTTGTTCTCATGGGACAAATTTTATGTAATATTTTTTCCTTGGAACAAATCTTATGGTGGAACTTACATTCTGTTACATTATATGTCTTTGACGCGTTCCAGCTCTGTCATTAACCGCATAGTCAGATAGTTAAAGATAAAAATGTTAGATCGGTAAATAAAATAAGTATAGTGTCTCTTTTGCCCGGATACAACAGACATAATTTAGGTTCAGGGGCACGTAATCCTAACCGGAAGTAAACAGGTCTTGGAAAGAGTTGTTGAATGTTTTTCTTTCTCGCCCTTTTAGGTAATACAAACGCCACAAAGATTCTTTGAGGTATTTTTCCATTATTTCTGCGTTTTTACTTAAAGTATTCAAGGATTTGTTTGACCAAGCAGCCCACTCTTCTAATCGTGCGACTTCGAAAGTTGATATGCTCTTGTCCAGATGTTTGGAAAATGGTTTGGGCTTGCCCTTGACGAGATATATGGAAAATAATTTTCCTTGCACTTAATATTAGAATTGCTTTTAATACATTTTTATTGGTAGATTCATATGTGCAGCTCCTTTTGTAGGTTATGTTGTCGAATATTAACATGATTAAATTGGTCTTATAAGTTATATTTGTAAGGTACCGGTAAATTGATAGGATTCCTAATTTATAAAAGTTAGGAAATGTGCATTCATATTCACATTTTGTTATTAAAAGAAACCATTGAGGAAGACTGAAAGTTATCAATAAAACTTTTTAAAAAAAAATAATGGAGCATAGGAGTATGAGAAAAAAAAGTATCATAAATTGCAATGCTTTGTTTATGTTTGCTACACTGTTGACCATCAAAATTTTTAGTTGGTAAAATCCATACTTGCTGTCTGAACCAATAGCAACTTAATTGCACAGACATATACAAAACTACTCACAGGTGTCTTATTGTCTGAGTGAAGGCATAACATTAGAGGATTAAATCACATGTCAACACTAATTAACACATATATCAGTTGTTTTAAAAATAAATAGCTCATTAATTCATTGAAGCGGCAAGCCCCATTTACATGCTGAGATATACATTTTCGTCGCACTTTTCTCAGCTACTGCTGGGCCAATTTATTTCAAATTTGGTATTTGACTTTATGTATAGTGGAATGCGTCGCGTGCCATTTTGGTTGCCTTATGATATCAACTTCCTGTTTGGCGGGACTTGGCCATTTTTCCCTGTATTGAACATAGTGAAAATTTTTGTCGCACTTTTCTCAGCTACTGCTAGGCCAAATTATTTCAAATATGGTTTTTTACTTTATATATAGGGGGAATGCGTAGTCTGCCATTTTGGTCTCCTTATGATATCAACTTCCTGTTTGACGGGACATAGCCATTTTTCCCTTTATTGAACAGAGTGAAAATTTTCATTGCACTTTTCTCAGCTACTGCTTGGCTGGTTTATTTCAAATTTGGTATTTGACTTTATATATAGGGGGAATATGTCATCAGCCATTTGGTCGCTTTATGATATCAACTTCCTGTTTGGCAGGACTTGGCCATTTTTCCCTTTATTGAACATAGTGAAAATTTTCCTCGCACTTTTCTCAGCTACTACTGGGCTGTTTTTTCAATTTTGGTATTTTACTTTACATATAAGGCGTCGTCTGCCATTTTGGTCGCCTTATGATCATGATGATATCAACTTCTGTTTGGCGAGTTTTAGTCATTTTCCCTTTATTGAACATAGTGAAAATTTTCATTGCAATTTTCTCAGCTACTGCTGGGCTGATTTATTTCAATTTTGGTATTTGACTTTATATATAGGGGGAATGCATCGTCTGCCATTTTGGTCACATTATGATATCAACTTCCTGTTTGGCGGGACTTAGCCATTTTCCCTTTATTGAACATTGTGAAAATTTTCGTCGCATTTTCTCAGCTACATGTACTGCTGGGCCGATTTATTTCAAATTTGGTATTTGACTTTATGTAGAGGGGGTGTGTCCTCTGCCATTTTGGTCGCCTTATGATATCACTTTCCTATTTGGCAGGACTTAGTCATTCATTTTTCCCTTTATTGAACATAGTGAATATTTTCGTTGCATTTTTCACAGCTACTGCTGGGCTGAATAAATAAAAGTGACAACAAAAGTCTGAATCGATCAAAGGGAGAGACCAGTAAGGAAAATCTGTATGACGTTCGACTGAATCAGGGAAACACAATCCCCATTGGTATTTGACTTTTTATATAGGGGGAATGCGTAGTATGTCATTTTTTGTCACCTTATGATATCAACTTCCTGTTCAGCGGGACTTAGCCATTTTTTCTTTATGAACATGGTCACACTTTTTTCAGCTACTGCTCGATTGATTTATTTTAAATTTGGTATTTGACTGTATATAAAGGGGGAATCTGTTGTCTGCCATTTTGGTCACCTTACGATATCAACTTCCTGTTTGGCGGGACTCGGCCCTTTTTGCCTTTTTAATGTGTGAAATAATAGGAGTGGGGTACTATACCTATATACAACGTGTGCAACCTCATGTTTTCTTTGATTTCCCCTTTGTGTAAACTTTCAATGGTATTCAACAGATTTGGTGTACACACAACATGTAGCTTTTAACTTTATCAAGCTATAAGAGATTAAATGGACCAAGATTGCAATTTTTCAATACATGTATATGTAAATTTATTTTTTATCTACATGTAGTTTAAATTGGGGTTGTTTCTTTGCATTTCTCTTTATAATTTTTTTTTTCAAATTGCACCTTGCTATGTCCTGTCATTTTGTGTCGGCATTAGTCTTGTCAATTTATACATGTACCTCTGTAAGTGCTGTGGTACTTTTTGCTACACTTTGTATAGCTATTCATTCTATCCTCTTTCTTTCTCATATTCTCTCTAATATTTACCTAAACTTGTTCTCCTTAAAAAAAATATTGACCTACTAAATCATGTATTTGGAAGAATTTGAGAGTATAATCTGGAATAATTTATGAATCATCAGTAAAATCTATACAGATGTTGTAAACAAAAGAGAATCCATTTGCTTAGAACTACATGTACATGTACAAATGTACATTCATCACATTGTAACGTAACATGTGAAACTGTATGTATTAAGTTGAAGTGACCTAATGTTATTGTACATCAAATTCAGGTCAACTTTTTGATACTGTGAATTTGAGTAAAAGAGGACATGATGGTGAATAATGGTACATGTAATTCTATAATTAATACAAAAATGTATATCGGAACTTAACTATAGCCATTGTCATTTTGTGACAACTGTCCAAAGTTTTGGGGGTTAGTGCATGATACCTGATGCCTATCTAGCCATTAATAAAGTTTACAATTCCAGCTCATTTGGTGATGAAATTTAATAAGAACATTTTAGCAGAGATTACATATAGTTTCCTTAACGAAAACTAGTTGATTATGAAATTTCTCACATCGAGTTGAATAAATTTTGCAAATGTTTGAAAGCGAGGCATGCCGAGCTTTTAAACATTTGAAAATTTATTTATCGAGATGTGAGAAATTTCATAATTAACGTGTTTAAGTTGTGGAAACTGTTTCTCTAATGACTGGATGAAAAACACTGAGGATTGTATTCCGAATGAATTTGGTGGGATATGTCACGAAATTTGTGATCTCTAAAATCTCTAGAGAGGAGAACAAATGTTTCCAACAGTTCAGGAAGTGTGAAAACTGGATGGAAATTAGAGAAATATAGTATCTATCCTATAATCAACGACTTGCATTAATTCTGAATTAATGACATTTTCATGTGTTTTAGTTTCAACCCTGTCGCAGGCCTCTACAATGAATACTGAGACGTCACCGGACATGAAATTTACATTGCATGGAAATCAACAAAAGCAAATCGATCATAGATTATTTCAGATAAATAAACAATGTATGCTTTGTTTAAATACTTTTTATATTGATTTATACTCGAAATAAATTTATTTAAGGTACATTTTGCTATTTAAAGAAAAGTTTGTGACCTTTTCAATATCCAATGAAATCGCGAGATCAATTTATCCACATGTTGGAGAACACTTTGATCAAGTATGACCTGAAACTGACGAAAACAGCCTAAGTATTAGAGAAATATATATTTATTATTAACATGCTTTGGATTTTATATGTATCTTTTTGAAATCATTGCAATATCTTTATACCTTTTTTACCTATTTTTCAGAACATCACTTCAAGCTATGAAATAAAAGTTGGTCACTATTTAAGAGGATAAAAAGATGAATTTTTCCCCATTATCAATGGTTTACAGATGCGATAAACAGTCCTCCAAACTTTCACAACAACTGAAGCATTTTTACAGCTGTGGAGAATTCTGCGATGTTGTACTTTACTCCAGAACAGCACAAATTCATGCACACAAAATTATTTTAGCAGCATTTAGTCCATACCTATACCATAACATAAATAGACACACAGATAGGAAAAACATAGCAGAAATTCAGTTACGCTCTTTTGATGACCGTGTTGTGAAAGCGATTGTTGATTTCTTTTACAATGGTGTAATGACAGTTGATTCAGACTCGGCTGAACAGATTTTTTCCCTTGCCAATACTCTTCAAATAAAGGAGATTGAAAAGTTATGTCTAACATTTTTAAATGCACAACAGTCTTTTGCATCAGAGGTGAGCAAATAGTGTGGTTTTTAGCATTCTTACATACACATGTATGGATAGAACATTTTCATCTTTATGGAATGAAAGCCTTTTAGCTCTTCAAGGGGAGGCTGCCCACTTACATATGAAATCCTGGTTGTTGATCCAGTAGTTACTGTGGCTGAAACCTTTATTTATTTTTTTTTTTGACTGTTTGATTTGGCAATTACTACATTAGCTTTTTGTCTCGCCTGCGACGAAAGTCGCTGAAAGCGAGACATAGGTATAGCAATAGGTAT